>VDFB02337302.1:0-96102 GCA_007258455.2 Sequoia sempervirens
ATCTGCTGCCAACAAAATTTCTTAGTAATGTAATTTTTCGTACTTATATTTCTTCAAGGTTGAAACATTTCCTCTATTTCTCACAATTGCTATGTGGGTACTCCTCAGCATGAGCTTTGCCTTTGCCTCTGTCCTCATTATCTGTTTCTTCGTTTGGTTTGTTTCTGTGCTCAACATCATTCTTATCTGAGTCCTCCATAAAAACAGCTTCCAAGGCACATGTTATGAAATCAAGTGTCGCCAGAAAACTGTCCAAGGAACTGACATCCTCCACAGAACCACCATTCCCCTCAGGGCCACCATTCTCAAGAGGATCGCCATTCTCTACAGGGCAACCATTCTCCACAGGACCGCCATTCTCCACAGGACCACCGTTCTCAAGAAGGGCACCAATCTCAAGAGGACCACCGTTCTCCTCAGAAGCACCATTCTCAAGAGGAACACGATTCTCCAAAGAAGGAGGAGTTTTATCACCGTCCATAGTATACTTCTCTAAGTGGTAAATCTCTGCAAGTTAATGCTATAAAACGTTTATTTCACAAACTTCAATTTAAGATCGTACTTCCAGGGAAGAAATTGAATTCATATCAGAAATTCCATCATCCCTTCACACCTCTTGCTCAACTACAAGAGAATATATGAATGGAAATGTACAGCACGCATACAAAATTAAAATATAAAGAGCCGTTGTCCCTGCGGTTGGTTATGGAAAGTGGTGGTGATTAAAAGAAATTGAAGTTTGTTTTGAACAAGCTATTTGAGTGAACTGTGAGGTTAAGAGATAACTACCTAGCCAATTAGTGATTTCAGTACTTTCTTTGAAGGCGTTCAAATACAAGACAATCAAATGTCTGTTAGGATATAAAGAATCAAGGTGTTAAAAATAAAGGAAAGTGTTTTGTAAATGGGATTTTTCATGTGTAATATTATTTTATAAATGGTAAAAAAATACTATTTATTAAAAGTAAATTATGATTTTATTTTAAAAATTAAATTTCAATCTTGAATTTTTTAAATGAATAATTGAAAATTTGATTTGTATAGATATATTTTCAAAAAGATATTTAGTTAAATTGGAATATGAGACAATGTATTTTTATTTTTTAACAAAGATTTGAAATATATATGATATTATTTGGAGAAAAAATAAAATTGGTGTTTCTTCTAGTTTAGAATTGAGTTTGAAGGATATTTATTTTGCCATGTTTATTTATGACATGATTTCAACCTCATTCTTTAAAGTGTTAGGTTGGGGTATGAAATCTCTATATTTTTAAGTAGAAGTAATAGCATCATTATCTTTCATCATATAGAGTTTATTAAATATGTTTAATTAGATTTTTTAAGTTGATATATTTTAATAATTATAAAACCTAAATAAGTGAGAAAATCTTAGGTATAATTGCTATGAGGCCAAGACTCTAGATTTTTTTGTAATCATAAAAAGAAACACAAAAAAAAAGAGAAGAACAAATACAAATATTCTTTCCCAAAAAAAATTGTTTAAAGAATAACGAATGCCACTAAGTTTTTAAAGACAATTTTTTTTTTTGTATAATATAAAAATATGTATTTTCAAAGAGTTTCATGACTCCTAGATCAATACACAACTTATTATTGTATCCCAATTACATAGGTTAGACACATATTAAATAAAATTATTTAAATACTTTACATGATAGAAAAAATTTAAAAGAAATAAATGTCAATTCAACATAAGAAGATTTCACATGATAAAGAGACAATACCTTGTCACATAGACTAGTCATATCAGTCTAAATACTTAGATCATAAATGAAGATCTCAAAGACTCTTTTCTTACTCCAATACAATGTGAGAGAATCCAAGTCTTCAAAAATAACTCCCTTTTTATCAAAAGAAATATTACATTTATAGCCTCTACTTGGATAAATTACGAGTAACTTACTTTCTTGATCTTATTAAATATTTAAAATAAAAATACTAAATCTAGTAATTTTACATATTTAACTCATTAAAATAAAATAAGTTTGAACATTAGTTAACTAACTTTGTAATAAAATATTGATTCTCACTTGGAATTTGATATATGTATATAGTTGTCATAGCATATAAAAAAAATTTCACACATGTTGGCTATAGGTGCATACTCTCATTAGTTGTAATTAATCTTATATATTTAATGCATGATCAATATAAAATATGTGTGGTCTTAGAAGGCTCTTATTAGGCTTCAATAGAGAGGAAGCATGTGTAGTCTCTCTTAGCATATCATAAGTTTTTTCTGGTAATGAACTTGCTTATGTTAGAAGTATACTCTCAACTAATTCGTTGATTTCTCTAGTTAGATTTGTCTTCTCAGTCTAGCCTATTGACTGTTAGTTGTCTCCTTTATTGAATATTAGTTATTTACCATCTATAAATGTTTAGATGTCTATATAGTGGTAGAATTTCATTACATAATCACTCGCTCTTAAATGAGTCCAACTCTACAGAGCTGTACAAATGTATGTATCAAGTTAAGGAGATGTATGAAGTCTATAATGATGGTGTTGTATGAATGAGATGAAGCTTAGAATATTTATGTAATGTTTTGATTATTTGTTAGTTTTAAGTTTTTTCCTCTCCTTCAAATTCTATTAATTGATATCAAAGCCATGGTAAGAGAAAGGTTACAGAGTTTGAAGAAGAGATGGATTGTTGTCAATCATAGCTAATATTCAAGGGGGGTTGAGGGACTGTTATCTCAAGGAGATTGTTGTCAAGAATGATCTAGTGAAGAAGTCACTGGTTCAAAATCAAAGTGGAAGTCGTTGTCTATAGAAGAGGTAAATCTGAATTCTAAAAGATGTTTGCAAGGAATAAGTTGAAGAGAAGGAATAAAAGGTCGTAACTAGTCTCAAAAGAATTCATCAACAAATCATGACATA
The DNA here is from genome assembly GCA_007258455.2 of Sequoia sempervirens. Classification (NCBI taxonomy): domain Eukaryota; kingdom Viridiplantae; phylum Streptophyta; class Pinopsida; order Cupressales; family Cupressaceae; genus Sequoia; species Sequoia sempervirens. The sequence continues at coordinate 2,910 of VDFB02337302.1, forward strand.
GCAAACCGAGTGTTTGAGAGGTCAATTTGAATGGGTTAAAAGTTGTTGTATTGTGTGTCACCAAATTTTTTTAAGGAGAATTATATTGATTAAGAGTTTACCAGTAGAGAAGCCACTCAAAGGAGGTGCAAAATTCTGTAGATCCAAGTAGATTCTTCCTATAGCTATTTGTTGTGAAGAATTTTGTCTAGAGGAAGGAGTTACAACTCACCAACCAAAGGATAATTGTTTGAAGACAACGAACCACTATTAAGAAGGTAAGTTCCGTAATTTTGAAGGATTGTTGTATTTTGAGAATTCAAAGACATTGTAGATCCAAGGTGAATCGCTCTCTAAGCCACTACATATTGGAGGATGTTGAAGACCTAGAAGGAGAATTTACAGATCGTGAGGTAGATGGCAGATGTGAATAACACCCATAGCTATAAGGAGGTCACAGTTTTTTGTGCTAGTGCCCCTATCTAATGCCAAGCTCGTGGAATTATAGACTGAATGGAGCTAAAGGATTTATCATAGTCATAAATAAGATCGAGGGAGACAAGCTAGAATTCATTTCCAAGAAATACAAGTAGAGTTTTTAAAGCTGCCATTGATTGTTGTTAAGAGGTCGCAAAAAAGGAGAGGCAAAAAATGAAACATGTCGCTTGAAAGCCACAGTAAGAGATTGTAGGAGATTTCCAATCTGGAAGAACTTTCCACTGTTCAAGTCACAAAAATTTGAAGCTTCACAAAAATAGTTGATTCAAGTTGAGGAGTCGTTGTAGATGAAATTGTCCTAGCTACCAAGCCAACACCAAGAAAATGTTGAATTTGTTGAATACCCAAGATATTGAGAGGGGGGGTAAATTAGTATCTTCTTAAATTTATTGAACAAATACCATCCAATTACTCCAATGCATATAATAGTAAAGATAAGGAAGAGAATTAATAGAACATGAAAGCACACAACACATGAACACCATGAATTTTACGTGGAAAACCCAAAATGGGAAAAACCATGGTGAGGGTTAGCTCACAATATAGTATAACCGGTTATAAGATATTACAAAACGGTGACTCACTGCCAGGACTCACTGTCCAAAAAGGGAGGCTCACTGCCTACAAAAGTTACAATAACAAAGTGGCTTACAGCTAGAAAATGAACTGATAAAGTACACCGAACAATTGTTAGTTTAGTTCCTTTGAAGCTCAATAAAGTAACTTAACACACTTCATCATCTTCGCACTTCTTCACATTCATAACTTCGCAACTCAACAACCACAACAAAAATCTTAAAACTATCCAACATATATATCTGATACATCTGCAAGCATCAATTAGGTCAGCCTAATTAGATGCAACCCTTATTCACCAAAAATTAACTATCGGCTTCAAGCATGTACAAAAACTTTCCAAAAGAAATCCAAACATGTAGTACAAAACAACATGTTGGTATGGACCTAAGATAGGTCACACATACATCCGCACAACAAAATTAACTCACCATAACACCAACTATCCATTAGGTCGGCCAAAGATAGACCTAATAACAAAAATGCAACAACAAAATGATGCCAACACTTCATATGAGCACATGTGCACACAATATTCTGAACATACAACCTTTCATCATCCATAAACCCTTTCCCAAAACCACAAGCAGTGATAGTCATCAGCGGAGGACTGCGAACCAAAATACTAGAGGATAATAACTACATACTGGTTTTTAGATATCGCTCCAGCATACCGGATCAAGCTAGAACTTAACCTTGCAATTGCATCTCATATAACATGGTGAGATCAATGACAACACAAAATTTGTATAATAGAATGTTCTTCTTCATTCTTCCAACAATCTCCCCCTTTGTCATTAATGGCAACATGTGCCAAAATTTACAAAACCTCCTATCTTCATCACAACATTCTCTCCCCCTATGTACAACACAATCCTCGGCATTCTCTCCCCCTTTCTTCATTACAACATTCTCTTCTCCTTTGACATCAAGGACAAAGGGTGGTCCAAAAGGAAATATAAAACTAAAAAACATTACCTAGAGGATGGCAAGCCTTGAAGCTCCTTAAGAATACCTTGCCAAGCTACCTTTCCATTCTCCCAACTCTTCTTTGCAGACAACAACATTTTGTTCAAGGATTTCAATTCCACCAGAATTTCCTCTGCATCATCCAAATTACTAGGGGTCAAATTGATCTTTTCTAATTTCTCTGCATTTTCTAAAGTATTGGCAACCAAGGTGTACTCCATTCTTACAAGGTCACCTAACTAACCAAATCTTCTGATAATATCCTCCTACTTCTGTAGAATAAATAATTTGTCTCTATGAGTAGAGATGGCATTCTAGGTTGTCCTATCTCTATCCTTAGATGCACTATAAGTACTAGAGACAACAATCAACTAGGACTCAATGGATTCCATAAGAACTTTAATATTCTGAGTGGCATCTGGCCACTTTAAGCAATAAGCAAAGACATCATTTTCCTCAGATTCACAAGATTGCACAAATTCTAGATTATTCTCAACATTTGTGTGTGCATGAGCACACTTGTCATGAAGTGCCAATATCCTTTTCCCTACCAATTTTTCCTCAACCTCATGCTTTTTTTTCTCAACAATTTCAGAGGCATACTCCTTATTTAAGGAGTCCCATAACAACTTCAAATTCTCTATCGGAGTGAGAGATGTATCCATTGAAGTACTAGGTGTGGCCTCCTACAAATATTTAAGAGCATCATCATTAAGCTATGTTCCTTTCTAGTGGGTTTCCAAAATTTCTCTTCTTTTGGATGCCTTCAATGCATCCCCTAATACCAACTTATGAATAGGAGAAATCATGTCTAGGTCCACACTGCCTTGAATAATGGGGAGTTGTAGAAGTTCTAGAGGAATCACCGGCTGGAACCTGATCTGCTTGGATATAAATCCTTTTAATACATCATCGCAAGACGAGGATTCTCTAGGGGACCTTTGAGATTCTATAACCTACCTTTGATCTTCTTTATTCTTCTCAACAGATTCCCGATTTTTATCTTCTTCCTCTTCCTTTTCTTCTTCTTCTTCCTTCTCTTCTTCTTCTTTCTCTTCTTCTTCCTTTTCATCTTTGTCTTTGTCTCCTTCTTCTCCATTCCCTTCATCTTCATTTTTAACTTGCTCTCCTTCAGCATTATCTTTTTCTCCTTCATCATGCTCCAGAGGGTCAACATCATTCTTCTCCAGCTTAGCTTCTCCCTCATTTTGTTTCTCCATCTATGGAGGATCATTTGTAATACCTGTATCTAGAGGCATATATGTATCATTTTTTTTTTAAGGAATGCTTGCATCACCTGTACCAAAAGGAATAACTTCCTTAACCTCTTCTACATAAACTTCTTCTCCTAATTGGGGTGCAGAACTGGATGGGAGTGCACCAAACATGCCATATTTTTCAGCCACATCTTTGATGGATTCTGCAATTTCTTTCCTTATTTTCTTTATTTTCTTCTTGTCCTTTTTCATCAAAGTGATCACTCTTTTCTTCATTTGGAACATCTTTCAACATATCTTCTTCAAAGTTTCCAAATCATTTGGGGTCAAAGAGGACCTAAGTTTCTCAAAAGAATCATTTATGATCTTCTCTTCCAAATCAACAAGCTCTGATCTTCTCTTCAAAAGGGCTTCCCACATTTTCTTAGGAACATTGTTCTTAACATCATCCCAACTAACATATAAAGTGATAACATACGAAATAACATCCAAAATTAATGTTTCTTGTCCTCTCTGCCTACTTGATCATAATACTTTGTTGTAGGATTCAACATATCTTAAAAATGTAATAGAGTATTGAATAATGCCTCAAGCATGAAAGGGGAACCAAGTCTTACCGAAGAGTCCTTTTGTTCTTCCTAGTCCGAAGAGGCTTCTACTGACACTTTTTCTTTGATTTTGGTTTGGTGTGCACATGAACACCAAAATCGTATTCTTCATCTTCCTCTAAGGATGATACAACATGCAATCTCTTTGAACCAACACTAGCTTCTTGAGAAGCACCTTCACTAGAGGACATGGTTCCTCTTCTCCTTCTTACCAAATTTATTGTAGGGTCCTCTGCCTCTTCCTCTTTTTCTTCAGTAATCCTAAGATTCTTTTCTCTTGTAGATTTCTCTTTCTTTCCTCTCTTTCCAAGTACCACCAAAGGAGTCTCTTTCAGCTTCCCAAATCTTGTATTGGTTCCAGAAGGAGCTAGGCCTTTACCTTTATCAGATGCACTGCGTTCTACCTTTACTGTAGGGGTTGCAGCTAGTTTTGAAGGAGTGGTCCTACTAGATCTCCTTAGTCTTGATGATTCTCCAACCATCTGTTCTTTCATAGCTCTACCTTGTGCAATCTTCTCATCACTAAAGCCAGAATTTCTGAGCATTTCATTTAAATTCTTCCTCATCGTAGGCTCTCTATGCTTCAAATGAACTTCCAAGGATTTCTCTACATAGGTGCCAACTATTGGTTCATTGGTGTCCTTAGGAATTTTTAGAAAAAGTTGCATATAACCTTTAGCTTCATTCTCTGTAATCTCATAACCCAAATGTTGAATCCATATGGTTCGGGTTTCAACAGCTTCAATCATTCACTCATCAGAGGAGACATGGAAAATGATATCATCTTTGTACTTCTCAACAATCTTCTTCTGGATCCTTTCCTTTTCATTCATATTGCTCTTGAACACAATAAAGAATTTTTTCAGAGCATTTTCCTAACTCTTCAAATCACCCAAGCTATGCATATAGTCAAATATTTAATGTGAAACTGGTCTAGATGTGTCCCAAATCACCACATCATCCCTTCCAAGAAGTCTCATAAGAAAGTAGAACAACAAGAAAATAATCAAGGAGCCAAATTTAAAAGCATACTTCTTCTCCTAGGTCATCTTCAATTTCTCAAACAACTACTATCAAAGAAGTTCACACAAATCATAGTTTACACCATTAGCTACCATGTCATAACTGGTGTAAATAGTTGTAGCAGATAAAGAGTTATGATCCCTATTAGTGAAGTAGATCTTGTGTCCAATCATTATTGTAGCATACATCATAGCTATATTAGTGATAGGCTTTGTAGCAAGATCCCTCTTGTCATATGTAGCATCGGTAAGTTCCATGACCACTTCATTCTTCACAAATTTCAACACTGGTATTGGTTTGGTATCACAGAGTTCAATAAAAACCTTGATCACTTCTTTAGGAATAAGGTGTGTTTTGTCAATCCACAAGAATTTATCATGAATTTTGTTGAGATTTGATTTAACATATACTTGTCATCGAGTGTGGAACAAAAGTTAGGAAATCGATTCCACCGATCCAACTTCTTCGAAACTAGGTTTTCATACTCTGGCTTTACCAAGAAATCATCTCCAATGAGATCATTTTTCCACATGTCAATCAATTTATTGTGATTGTACTCCCTAGTCGTAACACGAATGTACATTCTCGTGTACTCAGTCGGCATAACTCTGCAAGGGATAGATGAGAAAGCGCCTTGAGGGTCATCTTCAAAAACTTTCATAGAATACTTCCTATAGGATGGTATAGGTCTTTCCAACACATTTACAACTACAGGGGTTTCCATTCTTCCACAAATCAAGCTCAAACTATTTCAAAAAGATTATTCACACAAACCCACAACAACATAGAAAATAAAAATACCTTTTTCCTTCGCAAAAAACCAAAACTAGGGTTTGCACAACTCACACTCCAAATCGCCTCAAGAATGTTCCAAAATGATTTCAAATTTCTTCAAATGCATAAATGATTAAAATTCCTTACTAATCCACTTTATAAATCAACAAACTACCCTAATTCGCATTAAATGTGATAGATTTCAAAAAGATGATAAAAACCCTTCTTCACTACACTGAGAATCCCTAATTTTCTCCATAATGAACATGTATGCACATTTTCTTCGGGTTCCTTTTGCATAACCTCTATCTATCCATTCCTTACCTCATGTCTTTGTTCCAAAAGTTGAAATGCAAAATATCCAAGGGGTTTGAACAATTTTCTATTAAATCTCTTCCTAAGACCATGCTAGGTCTAATTCCCAGAGGAATTGTCTACACTAGATGAGGACACGGACACATCTGTCATTTTTGGCTCTTCTTTCTTCCTCCAAATCTTGTTCATTTCTTGCTTAACCTCATTCTTCTCAATTTTATTCATAGGTTCATTCTTCTTTACCGGATCATACTTTTTTCCCTTTTTACTTCTGCAAACTCTTGAAATGTGTCCAGGTTTGTTGCAGTTGTAGCAGACATCTTTTTGATTTGTTTATCCTCCATTAACCCTTGATATGCACTAATTGGATTTTTTCCAAAACTTATTACATGTATATCAATATCCAAAAAAATATTGATTCATTCTACCTCCATTAAACTGATTCATCATCTGAGTTCTGCATTCACTAGCTCTATGTCCAACTTTCTTGCATGCAAAACATTGTCTGAAGAAGGAACTAGCACACTAGTTTATTTTACTTCTACACTCTATTGCCCTGTGACCGAATTTATTACATGAAAAGAAAACACCATTGAATGATGGGTACCTTTGAGCATTTGGTTGTCTAATAGGCAGTCTTCTAGCAAAATTCCTTGGATTTTTTCTACTTCCCTTTATCTTGAGTCTTCTAATTGTCCACTGTGTTTGGGGTCTACTTATCCTTAGAGATTTCACCAACTTCAATTCCCAAACCATATTTTTCTTTAGAAGGTTTCTACCCTACAATCAACTCATCAAGCTTGGTGGAGCTTATCTTGAAATTATCTTCACTGAGTTTTTCTTTCTCTAGATCAGCTTTCAGGTTCACCATTTCTTGTTCAAGCCTTGTGCATTCATCAATCTTTCTTTGCACCACTATATTCATACATTCTTCAATTCTCTTCTTTTCCTCCACTTGCACCTTCAATCCAATAACCTCTTCATTGGCTTGTTTTAATTGCTCACACACTTCTCTATGTCTTTCTTTGAATTTCTTCAATTGCTCTTTCAATTTTTAGATGCATTCATTTTCCTCATCTAAATTTTCTTTCAAATATTTTTTTTCACTATTAGCCTTGTCAAGATCTTCAAGAGCAGCCCAGAGTACTTCTTTATCATCAATTTGTTCAATCTTCATAATCTTCCTCAAGCTTTTAGGCTTCTTCGGAGGAACGAAGCTCTGATACCAATTGTTGAATACCCAAGATACTCAGAGGGTGAGTGAATTAGTATCTTCTTAAATTTATTGAACAAATACCATCCAATTACTCCAATGCATATAACACTAAAGATAAGCAAGAGCATTAATAGAATATGAAAGAACACAACACATGAACACCAAGATTTTTACGTGCAAAACCCAAAATGGGAAAAACCACGTTGAGGGTTAGCTCACAATATAGTATAACTGGTTATAAGATATTACAAAAGGGTGGCTCACTGCCAAGACTCACCATCCAAAAAGGGAAGCTCACTGCCTACAAAAGTTACAATAAAAAAGTGGCTTATAGCCATAACATGAACTAATAAAGTACACCTAACAAGAGTTGATTCAGTTCCTTTGAAGCTTAATAAACTGACTTAACACACTTCATCATCTTTTCACTTCTTCACATTCGTAGCTTCACAACTCAAAAGCCACAACAACAATCTCAAAAACTATCCAACATATATATCTGATACATCCGCAAACATCAATTAGGTTGGCCTAATTAGATGCAACCCTTATTCACCAAAAATCAATTGTCTGCTTCAAGCATGTACAAAAACTTTCCAAAAGCACTCCAAATGTGTAGCATGAAACAACATGTCAACATGGACCTAAGATAGGTCACACATACATCCGCACAACAAAATTAATTCACCATAACACTAACTATCCATTAGATCGGCCAAAGATAGACCTAATAGAAAAAGTGCAACAACAGAATGATGCCAACAATTCATACAAGCAACTATGCATAGGATATTGTGAACATACAACCTTTCATAATCCATAAACCATTTCCCAAAACCACAAGCAACAATATTCATCAACGAAGGACTGCAGACCAAAATATCAGAGGATAGTAACTACATACCAGTTTAGATACCGGTCCAGAATACCAGATCAAGCTAGAACTTGACCTTGTAGTTGCAACTTATATAACATGGTGACATCAATGACAACAAAAAATCTATATAATAGAATTTTCTTTTTCATTCTTCCAAAAAAATCAAGGTAGATCGACAGAATGGATGGCTAGTTTTATCAATGCAAATGATAATAGGATGAAATTTTCCATCAAGGATAGCCAAGAGGTAAAGATGATTGTATATTATTGAATTTTTTGGAAAGGATAATCAAGGAAGATAAGAGGAATTCAAGTTGTAGCTGCAAATGAAGGTCAACACAGGAGCCCATCCAGAAAGTATATCGTTGCTAATGAAAAGAGGTCATTATTTGAAAAGCTAAAGACAGAGATCACTGGAAGTGCTAGATTTAAGATCAGACAAGGTGTTGAAGTCTTGAAGGAGATCATTGTGTTTGCAAGAAGAGATTTCTATTATAATACCTAGAAAAGAATGTGTTAAGAAAGACCAAGAGATTGTCATTGTTCGCTAAAGCCAAATCACAACTAGGAAAGTTTTCAAAAAGGAGATTGTTATGTAAAATAATCATAAACTTGAAGTCAATGTTGTTGTAGCATTGGAAGGAGGTGAATCTTTGTGAAGCAGTTTTTGAATTCAAAAAAGAGAAGCTATCAAAGACGTTTGAAAAGAGCCAATTTAAGTTAGGATCCCCAGTCACCTACAGTGTACCTCAAAGGGAGGTGTTAAGAAAAAACAAAGGTATCACACGTAAACCTACAATAGACTGGTGGCAAGATGCAAAAGCTCATGGTTGGAGAATCCTAAAAGAAATATGGGATTTCCTAGGTTCGATCCATAACATTTGAAGATTGCAGATGCCAAAGAATCAATGGAAAAGATCAATTAAGTAATTGGGATCCGTAGTTGAGATTAAGGGGGAGTGTTGGAAGTATACTCTCAACTACTTCATTGATTTCTCTAGCTAGATGTATCTTCTTAGTATCCACTGTATCAGCCTCCATATCTCAGTATTAAATACAAGGATTTGATTTTATCTACTCCAGCTACTCTAACCTATTGACTGTTAGTTCTCTACCATTTTTAAATGTTTAGATGTCTATATAGTGGTAGAATATGATTCTATAATCACTGAATCTTAGATGAGTCCAACTCTACAAAGTTGTAAGTGTTTGTATCTAGTTAAGGAGATGTATGAAGTATATAATGATGGTGTTGTATGAATGAGATGAAGCTCAAAATATTTATGTAGCGTTTTGATTATCTATTTGTTTTAAGTTTTTTTCTCTCCTTCAAATTATATCAATTGGTATCAAAGCCACGGTAAGAGAAAGGTCTGAGAGTTTGAAGAAGAGATGGATTGTTGTCAATTGTAGTTGATATTCAAGGGGGGCCGATGGACTGTTATATCAAGGAGATCTCATTTTTAAGAATGATCCAGTGAAGAAGTTACTGGGTTAAAATCAAAGTGGAAGTTGTTGTCCATAGAAGAGGCAGATCTGAATTCTATAAGTTGTTCACAAGGAATAAGCTGAAGAGAAGGAATAAAAGGTTGTAGCCAGTCTCAAAAGAATTCATCAAAAAATCATGGCATAGAAGACTGAGTGTTTGACAGGTTGATTTGAAAGAGGTAAAATCTGCTATATTGAAGGGGGCACAAAATTCTGAAGATTCAAGGAGATTCTTCCCATAGCTATTTACTGTGAAGAATGTTGTTTAGAGGAAGGAGTCGTAGCTCACCAACCAAAGCATAGTTTTTGAAGACAACGAACCACTGTTAAGAAGCTAAATAGTAATTTTGAAGGATTGTTGTATTTTGAGAATTCAAAGATGTTGCATATCCAAGGTGAATCACTCTCAAAGCCACTACAAATTGGAGGATGTTGAAGATCCAGGAGGAAAATTTCCAGATCGTGAGGCAGATCGCAGATGTGAATAACATCCACAATTATAAGGAGATCATAGTTTTTTGTGTTAATGCCCCTATCTAATGTCAAGATCCTGGCATTATAGACTGAATTGAGCCAAAGGAAATTGTAGTGTCATAAAGTAGATCAAGGGAGAGAAGCTAGAATTCATTGCTAAGAAATCCAAGTAGAGTTTTTAAAGCCATCATTGATCGTTGTTAAGAGGTTTCAAAAAAGGAGAGGCATAAAATTAAACATGTCACTTGAAAACCACATTAAGAGATTATAGGAGGTTTCCAATCTGGAATAAGCGGTATCCAAACATAATAACCTGGCCAAAATAACCCTAGACACAATAACCCTGTCATAATAACCCAAGAACAAAATACCTAGGGTCATAATAACCCATGGACAGAATAACCCATGGTCAGTTTAGGTCAACATACATGTAATTTATAAATTTTGTTTTCCATTCTCTATATTATTACGGGGATATCTTCCCATGGGTTATTCTAACCATGGGTTATTTTGGCTTGGGTTATTTTTTCCTTGGGTTATTGTGACCAGGTTATTATGTCCAGGGTTATTTTGGTCGGGTTATTATGTCCTACAATCGGAAGAAGTTGCCACTATTCAAGTCACAAAAATCTAAAGTTGCTCAAAAATAGCTGATGCAAGTTGAGGAGTCATTGTAGATGAAATTGTCCCAGATGCCAAGCCAGTGCCAATAAAAGGTTGAATCAAGGTAGATCGATGGAATAGATGGCTGATTTTATTAGTGCAAATGATGATAGGATGAAAATCGCCATCAAGGAAAGTCAAGAGGTAAAGAAGCTTGTATATTATTGAAGTTGTTGGCAAGGATAATCGAGGAAGATAAGAGGAATTCAAGTTGCAGCCACCAATGAAAGTCAACGCAGGAGCCCAGCTAGAAAGTATATTGCTGCTAATGAAAAGAGGTCGCTTTTGGAAAGTTGAAGACAAAGATCGCTAGAAGTACTGGAGTTGAGATTTGACAAGGTGTAGAAGTCTTGAAGGAGAGTGTTGTGTTTGCAAGAAGATATTGCTATTATAATAGCTAGTGAAAAAGTTATTAAGAAAGACCAAGAGATTGTCATTGTCCACTAAAGCCAAATCATGGCTAGGAATTTTTTCAAAAAGGAGGTTTTGTGTAAAATAATCACAAAATTGAAGTCAATGTTGTTGTAGAATTGGAAGGAGGTGAATCTTTGTGAATAAGTTCGCGAATTCAAAAAAGAGTTGTCAAAGACGTTTGAAAAGAGCCAATTGAAGTTAGGATCCTCGAGCACCTATAGTGTAGCTCAAAGGGAGGTGTTGAAAAAAAACAAAGGTATCACACCTAAACCTACAATGGACTAGTGACAAGAAGCCATAGCTCGTGACTAGAGAATCCCAATAGAAAACTAGGATTTCCTAGGTTTGATCCATAAGACTTGAATATTGTAGATGTCAAAGCATCAATGGAAATGATAAATTAAGTAATTGGAATTCTTAGTTGAGATTAAGGGGGAGTGTTGGAAGTATACTCTCAACTACTTCATTGATTTCTCCAACTAGGCATGTCTTCTCAGTGCCCACCATATTAGCCTCTATATATCAGCATTAAATATAAGGATTTGATTTTATCTACTCTAGCTACTCCAACCTATGGACTGTTAGTTGTCTACTATAGTGGTTGTTGGTTTTCTACCATTTGCAATTGTTTAAATGTCTATATAGTGGTAGAATCTGATTCTATAATCACTCACTCTTAGATGAGTCCAGCTCTACAAAGTTGTAAGTGTATGTATCTAGTTAAGGGGATGTGTGAATTCTATAATGATGGTGTTGTATGAATGAGCAGAAGCTCAAAATACTTATGTAATTTTTTTATTATTTTTTTTGTTTTATTTTTTTCCTCCCCTTCAAATTCTATTAATTGGTATCAAAGCCACAATAACAAGGTTATAGAGTTTGAAGAAGAGATGGATTGTTTTCAATCATTGTTGATATTCAAGGGGGGCTGAGGGACTGTTATCTCAAGGAGATGACTGCCAAGAATGATCCAGTGAAGAATTCACTGGGTTAAAATCAAATTGGAATTCACTGTCCATAGAAGAGGCAGATCTGAATTCTAAAATTTGTTCACAAGGAATTAGCTGAAGAGAAGGAATAAAAGGCCACAACCAGTCTCAGAAGAATTTGACAAAAAACCATGGCATAGCAGACTAAGTGTTTGAGAGGTTGATTTGAAAAAGGTAAGAACTATTGTATTGTGTGTCACGAGTTTTGTTTTAAAGAGAAGATTGATTAAGATTTTACCAATAGAGAAGCTTCCCAAAGGAGGTGCAAAATTCTGAAGATCCAAGGAGATTCTTCCAATAGTTTTTTGTTGTGAAGAATGTTGTCTAGAGGAAGGAGTCGTAGCTCACCAACCAAAGGATAATTATTTGAAGACAATGAACCACTGTTAAGAAGGTAAATCATAATTTTGAAGGATTGTTATATTTTGAGAATTTAAATATGTTGCAGATCCAAGGTGAATCTCTCTCTAAGCCACTACATATTGGAGGATGTTGAAGATTCAAAAGGAGAATTTCTAGATCATGAGGCAGATGGTAGATGTGAATAACACCCACAGCTATAAGGAGATCACAATTTTTTGTGTTAGTTACCCTATCTAATGCCAAGATCATGACATTATATACCAAATGGAGCCAAAGGAAATCACAGTGTCATAAATTAGATCAAGGGAAACAACCTATAATTCATTGCTAAGAAATCCAAGCAATTTTTTTAAAGCCACCATTAATTGTAGTTCAGATATCATAGAAAAGGAGAGGTGTAAAATGAAACATGTCGCTTGAAAGCCACAGTAAGAGATTGTAGGAGGTTTCCAATCTAGAAGAAGCTACCAGTGTTCAAGTCACAAAAATCTGAAGCTACTCAAAAATAGTTGATGCAAGTTGAGGAACCATTGTAGATGAAATTGTCTTAGCTACCAAGCCAGTGCCAAGAAAAGGTTGAATCAAGGCAGATCGATGGAATAGGTGGCTGGTTTTATTAATACAAATGATAATAGGATGAAATTCGCCATCAAGGACAATCAAGAGGCTAAGCTGATTATATATTATTGAAGTTTCTAGCAAGGATAATGAAGGAAGATAAGAGGAATTCAAGTTGCAGTCACCAATGAAGGTCAATGTAGGAGCCTAACCAGAAAGTATATTGTTGCTAATGAAAAGAGGTCGTTGTTTGAGGATTTGAAGATAGAGATCATTAGAAGTGTTGGAGTTGGGATTAGACAAGGTGCAAAAGTCTTGATGGAGATAATTGTGTCTACAAGAAGATATCGCTATTAGAATAGCCAGTGCAGAAGTTGTTAAGAAAGACCAAGATATTTCCATTGTCCATTGAAGCAAAATTAGAGATAGGAAAGTTTTCAAAAAGGAGGTTGTTATGCAAAATAATAAAAAAATTGAAGTCAATGTTGTTGTAGCATTGGAAGGAGGTGAATCTTTGTGAAGTGGGTTGCAAATTTAGAAAAGAGAACCTACCAAAGACATTTGAAAAGATCCAATTGAAGCTAGGCTCCCCGAGCACCTATAGTGTAGCTCAAAGGGAGGTGTTGAAAAAAAAAAAGGTATCACACCTAAACCTACAATGGATTGGTGACAAGAATCCAGAGCTCATGGTTAGAGAATTTGAATAGAAAGCTAGGATTTCCTAGGTTCGATCCATAAGATTTGAATATTGCAGATGTCGAGGCATCAATGGAAAAGATCAATTAAGTAGTTTGAATTTTTAGTTGAGATTAAGGGGTAGTGTTGGAAGTATACTCTCAACTACTTCATTAATTTCTCTAGCTAGACCTGTCTTCTTAGTATCCACTATATCAACCTCCATATCTCAGCATTAAATACAAGGATTTGATTTTATCTACTCTATCTACTCCAACCTGTTGACTATTAGTTGTCTCCCCTATTAATTGTTAGTTGAACTCTACCATCTGTAAATGTTTAAATGTCTATATAGTGGTAGAATTTGATTCTATAATCACTCACTCTTAGATGATTCCAGCTCTATAGAGCTATAAGTGTATGTATCCAGTTAAGGAGATGTTTGAAGTCTATAATGATGGTGGTGTATGAATGAGTTGAAGCTTAGAATATTTATCTAATGTTTTGGTTATCTGTTTGTTTTAAGTTTTTTCCTCTCCTTCAAATTCTATCAACTTCTACAAAATGGTCCATAACTTTAATCCTTCTCATTACTCATACATATATTTATACTCTTGTGTCTTACAACTGTTACCTATTTTTACCTTCCACATTAAAATAGTACCTTAAAAGGTCAATAGGTCTTCTCTCCTATATTTTACAAGATCTCTACTTGAAAGGATTTATTAGAAAAGGGGAAAAGTGATACTAAAACCCTCCTTTATTACAAAGTTTTAAAGCATATTTTAAAGAAATCTCCTTTTAAATATTATCATTATGCAAATAATAATGTTAAAAGTCAATTTTTTAGGTCAAAGGGGTTTTATTTTATGTAGAAAGCATTGAAAAGGTATTTTAATATGTTTAAAGGCCTATTTTCATCAAAATCCATGTGCAATGGGAAAGAAGATTAAGTTTCATCTTTGATTTTTTAGTTTGGAGGGAAATTCCATGTGTGTTTCCATGTTTGGCAACTTGTTTCCTTGGTTTTTTTGACAAAAACAAATGAGGAAATCTCGGGTTATGAAGGAAATTGCACTCTGCAAAGGGAAAGATCTTGGTTTTCATGCAATATCCACACTTTGGATTGGTTTCCAACATTTTTCAGCTCCATTTTTCATGGTCTGCCTTCTTGAGAGGTATTCTTGCTTCATCTCTACATTTGCAAAGACAAATGAGCATTTTTCTTTCTTCCATTGTATTTTGAGAATGGTTTCATATGTCAGAGGCTACATGTTTACAACGGGCTAGGGTTTATTACCTTGTGCATTGATATGCTTATTCATGTTTAAAGTTGCCTTTAGAACCCTGTGTTTTATGAAGGTAGAATTAAGAATTTTTTCAAGTTTTTAAAAACCCTTGAAAATGAATCATTGGAAAGTGATTCTAAATCACTAAACTCTAAAACCTAGGGTTTCAAAGAGACAAGAGGGGATAGTGGCTTTGTATCATTATTGTGGAAACCATTATGTCAGATTAATGAAGAGGTAGCAATTAAAATATGGATGTTAGTTTGATTGAGCAGGATAATGATGAATTGAGCTTACTCCTAATAACTATGAGGTTTTATGATCTCCAAGTGGTTGTAAGTATCAATGATGTGGATTTGTTTGAGAATAGCAATGTTATGGTGACCATAGCAATCCAAACCTTATGTGATTCATCATTTCCATGAAGATAATGAAAAATATTTAATTGACAGTCAAAGATCAAATGATAGTCTTTGCTAATTAATGCATGATAAGTTTCTTAAAAGAGAAAAAATATAGTATGAAAAGTTTTAGGGAGCATGAGACAGAGGTAGAATTCTAATGTAGAGGAGGCAGTGCTTAGGAAGATGAATAAGATAGGGGTTTTTAGAGATAGTTTAAGTGCAAATGTTACTATTTTGATGCAAGGATTCATGAAGACAATAGTTCATATTTCGTGCAATCATGGGTTGAATAATTATGACAGCAAAATGATTAAAGATAGCTATTTAACATTGGAATTATGTCAATTATAGAGCAGTCTTAAAAGGAGCATCATGAGGTTAATCCAAAGGATAGTCACACTAAAATGCACAGTTATCATTTAAAAAGGAGTTAGGGTATTCATGAAATGCCACATGCTTGACTAAAAACATAGGGACAAGCCTTATACAGTGGTTGAGAGGTAACATTCTTGGAGAGATAGTGATTTATTATCTAGTATACTTTGTAGTGGCAATGATAGCTATGTCATGGATGACTTTGAAGCACAGTTTCAAAGAATATTCAAATCCTTTATCACATATGTAGCCTATACAGAGGTCCATGTAACTGTTTCATTGGCCTTTCTTTCCTTTGTCAAATAAGTATGATAAGATGGTCTCCTAGTGGTAGTTCCAAGAGGATAATGAACAATGTTGCAATTAATGCATTTAAAACCCTAGAATGTTTCTCTTGTATATTTCTAATCAATGAAATGTAGTCACAAATATTTGTTACTGAGTTTTAATGTCATCATGGAGTCTTATGAAGTTGTAGCTTAGTGGTTTCAAATGCATCTCTTTCATTGAGGATTTCATATCACTATTCACATTGTATAAAGAACACTTAAACCTAAAAGCCTACTTTACTTTGTGTTCAGTAGGCGATAGCATAAAATACTATGTGGATTGTCAAGACAGTGGCTTCAAAGTAGAACTAAATCATTGAAGAGAGTAGCATTGTCATTAGATAGGGTATTAATGGAATGATTGAAAGACATGATTGAATATGCAAATCTAAGTTCTATGAAACAATTGACATTAGTAATCAAGCACATGGAATCTAATGGTAAAGTTTGAAGAATGATGGCATGTATACGATTGATGGGAGATAGGTTGTTCTATCATTTTGCACTATTTGAAAACTTGACTAAAGCAATGAGACAAAGATTGCATTCTTCAAGAGGTAGTATCTTGCTTGCCAATTACACCATATAATGAGCAGTCAAAGGTTGAAAGGCTATCAAAATTTAGTAGTAGACTAGTGCTTTTCTAGTGGTAAGAGTGAAAAGAAATGCATGCTTTATTGAAGGTGCTTATTGGTGTTTGTGTAGTGTAGAAAAATGTATCCCTCTACATTTTCACACTGTGTTGGCCCCTTGTAAGCTAGATGAACTTAATTATACCTTATTTAGGGTGTTATAAAATTTACCCTCACACTTTCACCCTAATCTAGGGTTTCATTAATAAATTGGGATTCTTTATGCCTTATTTGGCCCTATTTTGCATTCACAAGCCTTAGTAAATGCATTTTTCTATAGATAATCCTGACATTTACCAATAACCAATCATATTTCATGTGTTTTTGGATTGTATGGTCGAGATTTAGTGATTTGGGACTCATACACCACCTTGGGCATATGAGTCCCACCTAAGTTTCAAGGCCTCGATCCTAATTTCACATCAACCTAAGCGTTTCTTGAAAAATATGTCCCAAAGCCTAGCCTAATGGGACTCATACACCACAATTGGCGTATGAGTCTCATGTGGCTTAAACCTAAATTAAAATCAAATTGTTGGCAGGATTTTATTCTCCTAGATTTGATGTCAGCTTATAGTGTTGTAATTTTAGGAAATTTGACATAAACAAGTATAAATACAAGGTTATTTCACTCATTTTCACCTAAGACTTTCAAGAGAGCATTCCTAATACAAGTTTGTGATTACAAGAATATTTATGGAAATTCAAGAACATTTCTAAAGCATTCAAGGATAGATTTCTTCATCATTTATTGCAACAATTCAAGATCCATTATCATGTCAAGGTCATCAAGCATCAAGCATGTTGTTGAGCTAGGGTTGTGATGTAGCATTCAAGATCCAATATTAAGCATTGTCCTACATCTAATTCAAGATCAAGATCTACATTCTACATGGCCACTTCATGTTATATTTCTGATATACATCTCAAGACATCATGTAAGCTATCATTGTTCATGTTTCATATTTCATTATTTCATCACAAGTCTTAATTACCCAAATGGGGTTTGACCAAGGAAAGCCCCTATTTCCTAACAAATCAACAAGTTTTTCTCTCTTTGTGTGATTTCAAGTTTATAGGTTGAAGAAAAAGTGGACTTGAAGCCCTCAAAAGTACCAAAATGAAAAAGTGGCAAAAGTTGTCAAAGTTGTCATAAAAAGTTGTCAAGGTTCACGAAAACTCAGATCTAGAGAAAGATATCCAACCTATGTGCATGAAACCTTTGGAAAAAGGCTTATTTGATCCATCTTCAGAGGCTCACAAAGTTTCACTTCTGAATTCTACTCCTAGGACACTTCGCAAAAAATGAGATGGATACAACACTTGTGGTGCATGAGTCCCAATATACTTATTTTTAGGTATTTTCTATAGATCTTGATTTAGTAGTTCCAAATTCCTCTTTCCACCCAAAAACTCTAATCTAGGACTGATATGCCCAAACTGGCATATGAGTCCTAGTGTGCATTAAAATTAGTATTTCTAGCATTTTAGGCCTTCATTTAAGTTGTTATAGGTTTCTAGGTGCACCTTTATATTTTTCCAGTTTACTGTTCTATTTTGCATTCACTTCTAGGTCATTTAATCAAGTTTTGCAAATCATTATGTTTGATTATTAGGTTTTTCATGTTACTTGTCTTTCCAAACCCTAGCTTGGAGGTGAACCCCCTTTTATTCTTTGATCATACCCTAGGACAACCCTATTGCAGATTTATTTCCCTCAATATATCATTGGATTGAGATCTCTAGGTTTTCCTTAAATGATACTTGAAGGAAATAGGTCTAGGTCCCTAAACCCAATTTTTTGTTCCACCTCCCAAAAGGTGGGTGGTGCAGGAGCACCCAAGGCCTTCAAGGAGTTGTTCAAGAGCTAGGAGTTTGCAAGGGTCAGGAGGACCTATCCATTATATCAAAACATCAACTATGGCCTTTTGAAGCCTATAATGGCATTTGGAGAGGATAAATGCAATGAGAGAGTCAATTGTCCTAAGGGTCCTGATAAGGATCCTAGGACCAAATTGCAATATAAAAGGAACAATCATGTTCTAGGAGATTAGGTAGGTTTATAATGCTTTAATGGTCTTAAATAAGGTTGAAAAATAATAATGTAATTGTTTTTAATGTTTCTAGTTAGTGGGAAATAATAAAATGTAAGTTTGGAAATTCAAATTTTTGAATTCCAACATTAGGCGAGAAAGTAGTTTTTTGAGTTTTAATCACTTTTATGCAACTTAATCAACCCCAAATGGTTGGATAAGTTGGGGAAAGGATATACAAAGCCAAAATAATCATTTTTACGGAGGTTGGACATTGGGAGCAAGCATTGTATGGACTGTTTTCTAAAAATAGTGAAAAAACACAATTTTTGGCACTTTTATGGTGTTTTTTTGTTAAATACTTGATCTCTATTGAATCTATGTCTAGTAGGATGCTTGAGGAGTTTTTTTTTACATATTTTAACACCATTGAAGGATTTGAAAGCAGTGATAATTAATTTCTTTGCATTTTATATTGACTGTCCTAAAAAAGAACACAGAATTTACACTAGTTTGAGGGTTTCTCATGGATAAATGATCCATTTCATGGGAGTTTATGACTGTATCTTGTGAAGTGGATCATATTTAACATGTACCATACTGTACTAACAATATAATGTGCAGGAGAGATGAATACTATGGTGTACACCAAGATTTGACTGTGAAAAGTGCTTGAAGTTGGAGGCTAGGGTATAGCAGCAGCTGATCTTCCTTAATGAGGGGCATGTTTTTGAGTTGGGATAGACTAAATATGTTGTCCTAATAGTTTAGAGTCAATGATAAAGTTCTGGAAGTGATTGGAAGGTTAGTTTTCAAGAGGCCCTAGTTTTTGAGGCAAGTTAAGGAGGGTTTTGTGCTGGAGCATGTTAGAGGTGTCATAGAGGCCTAAAAACTTGGATTCCTTGGTTTTGAGTCATTTTAGGAGACTTCTAAAAGTTTCATGGTCAAGGGTTGAGTTTAAAGAGGGGTTGCTTTGAAAAAGAGGGCTAATTAGGCCTAAATTTGAGGAAACAACAGATTTTTGATTGGTGTGCTCCAAAACAAGTGCCATCAAGAATCTAGTATGTTACGTATCATCACAAACCACATCTAGTTCAATCATTATTTTGGAGGTTCCTTTGGAAAGTTTGAGTGCAAAGTCAAAAATCCTTCGCTAGAGGCCTAGTTGGGCTAGTAGCCTAGTTAAGGTGAAAATTTGGTTTTGTGTCTAAATCAAAGGGTTGGGCTTTGAAATAATTCAAAAAAAAAAAAATTGGGTCTCTTAAGAGTGTTCCTAGGGTTTGGGTCCATAAGGAAGGAAAATAAGTCATGAATGCAAAGTTGAGGCCTTATCTCCATGTTGGTGCCTAGTTGAAAGGTTGAGAGTGAATCATTGTTAGTCTTGTAACTTGGTGTTTCTTTCAAAGTCCCTGACCCTCTACATCATAGTGGTATCAGAGCAGTGAGTAGGTCCTTTAGGGATTGGAGAAATAGCAATGGCACCAAAAAATCAATTGGCAAGAGAGTTGGAAGAGTTGAAGGAAATCTTGGAAAGGGAGAGAAGAGAAAGAAGGGAACAAGAAGCAACAAGAGAGTAGACCAGAGCAAGAGAAGAAAGGCAATGGAGAAGGGAGAGAGAGACCATGCAAGCAAGGATAAATAACCTTGAGAGGAGTAGGAGGAGAGAAGACCAAGAAGACCAAGAAGACAATGATGAAGATGAAGAGCATGTGAGGGTAAATCAAGAACAAGCAGCAGATGAGATAGAAGACCCTAAGGAAAGGAGGTTACTGAGATTGTTGAAGGCAATACGAGATCATGGAGGAAAGAGTCACATAGACTTTCCTATCTATCAAGGGAAGATGGATAGTGAAGAGGTGTTGGGATGGTTTGATGCCTTAGAAATCTACTTTGAGTTTGAAGAGATGGATGAAGAGAGGAAGGTTAAGTTTACCAAAACCAAGTTGAGAGGCACAGCATTGACATGGTGGACTAGTTTTCAAAATGATAGGATGGCTAGAGGACTGGCAAAAGTCTCTACATGGGCAAGGATGAAGAGTTTGGTCAAAGAGCAGTTCCTACCATCTGATTATACCATTCATGTGAAAAGGATGAGGCAGAATTTAAAGCAAAAGGACTTGGATGTTATGTCCCATACTGAGAAATTTCACAAGCTTAGTATCAGAGGAGGTGATGAAAAAGAGAATGAGAAAATATCCAGGTACATCAATGGCTTGAGGTACAATCTACAAGATGAGATTGGTTTGCAATTTCCAAGGACATTAGGAGAATGTTTTCAATTGGCCATTAGAGTAGAAGAAAAGGTGAAGAGGAAGCAAGAAAGATCAAGCAATGGTGGAAGAGGAGGTAGTTCAAATAGGGGCAGAGGTAATAGAGAGCAAGGACAAGGCAGCAATGATAAGAGCAGCAATGACAAAGGCAAAGAGATATTTTCTGATCAAAGAGGAGGATACACTCCTAGAGGAGGAGGCAGATTTGGACAAGGTAGAGGACCATTCACAGGTAGATGTTTCAATTGCAATGAACCAGGGAATCCTTCCTTCAAGTGTCCTAAATGGGTACAAGCTGATAGGGGCAAAGATAGGAGAGCTAACTTGGTACAAGAAAAAGAAGACAAGAAGGAGGAACCAAAAACATTCATGGCAGACCTTGTCACTGATGGTGAGTTTCTAATGATCAAGCAAGGAGAAAGACTTCATCAAGAACCAAAGGTAACTATTTTCAAAACAAATTGTCTCAATCATGGTAAGATCTACAGATTGCTCATAGATTCAGGGTCACATAGCAATTTAGTTTCACTTGATATGATAACCAAGTTGGGGATTGAAACATTTGATCATCCTACTCCCTACAAGGCCACTTGGGTAACTCAAGGACAGCATGTAGAGATTTGTAAGAGGTCTTATGTAGATTTCTCAATTGGATCATATCATGATAGGGTGCTTTGTGATGTTATTCCAATGACTTGTGGTCATATCATCTTGGAGAGACCATGGCAGTATGCTAGAAGGACATTGCATGATGGATTTCTTAACACATATTTGGTTCACAAAGGATATGTTAGATACAAATTAGTGCCTTTGCCTTTGGAGCAGTCTAATGATAGTTTTGTGATTTTTTTTAGAAGAGTTTGCAGGTGAAAAAGTAGGGTGAAATAGGGGAAGACATTGGTAGATTGAGAAAAGACAAGTTGCAGCAGGGTTGTGAAGGAGACAGTCCTAAAAATCAGAATTTGTGGGACTTGAACAGTCTTAAGGTAGGGAATATTGAATGCCCTATAGTTGAGGGTGATAGAGGTGATGTCATTTCACAAAGGAGACAGGGGAATGAAGGCAGAAACAGAGTACAAGGGTAGGTTGAGATCAAACAACTAAGAGGGCAGTCTCATCAATGTTTTGATTCTGTCAAGAATGTAGATTGGCAGAAGAGGAAGACAGTGACTTTGGGAGACTACATACCTTCTCATTGGAAGAGGAAAACATATGAGGGCAAGGGGTCTTTTGGTGGCAACACATGGGATACTTCTTAGGGCAAGAATTCTTTCTTTCTTGGGGAGAATGGTGCAGGAGCACCCAAGGCCTTCAAGGAGTTGTTCAAGAGCCAGGAGTTTGCAAGGGTCAGGAGGACCTATCCATTATATCAAAACATCAACTATGACCTTTTGAAGCTTATAATGGCATTTGGAGAGGATAAATGCAATGAGAGAGTCAACTGTCCTAAGGGTCCTGATAAGGATCCTAGGACCAAATTACAATATAAAGGGAACAATCGTGTTCTAGGAGATTAGGTAGGTTTATAATGCTTTAATGGTGTTAAATAAGGTTGAAAAATAATAATGTAATTGTTTTTAATGTTTCTAGTTAGTGGGAAATAATAAAATGTAAGTTTGGAAATTCAAATTTTTGAATTCCAACATTGGGCAGGAAAGTAGATTTTTGAGTTTTAATCACTTTTATGCAACTTAATCAATCCCAAAAAGTTGGATCAGTTGGGTAAAGGATATACAAAGCCAAAATAATCATCTGTACGGAGGTTGGACGTTGGGAGCAAGCATTGTACGGACTATTTTCTGGAAATAGTGAAAAAACACAGTTTTTGGCACTTTTATGGTGTTTTTTTGTTAAATACTTGATCTCTATTGAATCTATGTCTAGTAGGATGCTTTAGGATTTTTTGTTTACATATTTTAACACCATTGAAGGCTCTGAAAGCAGTGATAATTAATTTCTTTGCATTTTATATTGACTGTCCTAAAAAAGAACACAGAATTTACACTAGTTTGAGGGTTTCTCATGGATAAATGATCCATTTCATGGGAGTTTATGACTGTATCTTGTGAAGTGGATCATATTTAACATGTACCATACTGTACTAACAATATAATGTGCAGGAGAGATGAATATTATGGTGTACACCAAGATTTGACTGTGAAAAGTGCTTAAAGTTGAAGGCTAGGGTATAGCAGCAGCAGATCTGCCTTAATGAGGGGCATGTTTTTGAGTTGGGATAGACTAAATATGTTTTTCTAATGGTGTAGAGTCAGTGATAAAGTTCTGGAAGTGATTGGAAGGTTAGTTTTCAAGAGGCCCTAGTTTTTGAGGCAAGTTAAGGAGGGTTTTGTGTTGGAGCATGTTAGATGTGTCATAGAGGCCTAAAAACTTGAATTCCTTGGTTTTGAGTCATTTTAGGAGACTTCTGAAAGTTTCATGGTCAGGGGTTGAGTTTAAAGAGGGGTTGCTTTGAAAAAGAGGGCTAATTAGGCCTAAATTTGAGGAAACAGCAAATTTTTGATTGGTGTGCTCCAAAACAAGTGCCATCAATAATCTAGTATGTTATGTATCATCACAAACCAAATCTGGTTAAATCATTATTTTGGAGGTTCCTTTGGAAAGTTTGAGTGCAAAGTCAAAAATCCTTCGCTAGAGGCCTAGTTGGGCTAGCAGCCTAGTTAAGGTGAAAATTTGGTTTTGTGTCTAAGTCAAAGGGTTGGGCTTTGAAATAATTCAAAACAAGTTTTTTTGGGTCTCTTAAGAGTGTTTCTATGGTTTGGGTCCATAATGAAGGAAAATAAGTCATGAATGCAAAGTTGAGGCCTTATCTCCATGTTGGTGCCTAGTTGAAAGGTTGAGAGTGAATCATTGTTAGTCTTGTAACTTGGTGTTTCTTTCAAAGTCCCTGACCCTCTACATCAGTGGGACACCTATTTTCTTCATTTCATTTTGGTGAACCTTCATTTAGAACATCTTATTTCTTATTTGGAGTGCATCATAGTCCTAGATCTAGCTTGCATTAACTTTGCATTATGCCTTTCACTAGTTAATTGGCATTTAGTAATTTTAAATCTTACATTAGTGAAAGTTCATATACGTTGCTTTTTTTCACCTTAGATCATTCAATTTCACTAAAATTATACAATTACAAATAGTCCATACATCATACAAACTAGAAATCTTAGAAACAATTTATAAATTGTTGAATTTGGTGCAAAAGCCCTAATCTATGACTCATACACTCCTTTGGGTGATTTAGTCCTAGTACAAGTTGTTCTACCTACTTTATGGATTTCTGTGTTGTGCATTTTCCAGCATTTGACCCTTCCAAAAACCCTGACTGGACTCATACGCCTCTCTGGGTGATTTAGTCCTAGATCAAGCTTGAAACTTCCTTTTACAACATTAAAAACCTTATTTTTGTACTTCTTAAGCTTCTAGGTAACCTATAGTATCAGTCTGGAAAGTTTCACTAACTTTTTTTTATGCATCTAGGCCAAAAAAATCAATTTAGGGTAGTCATTTTTGAATTCTTCCTAAATCAATGCATTAGCAAACATCATCGAATATGAAAATGTTCACATTTTTAAAACTTTGTATAATATGGATAAAAGTAATTTTCACTTTTGCATACACAATGTTTACATTCATAAAGCTTTCCATAAATTTGATTAAAGTGATTTTCATTCTTGGATACACGTTGTTTTCATTCTTAAAGCTTTGCATACATTGGATAAAATTACTTTTTATCTTTGTATATACATTGTTTACATTATTGAAGCATTGCATGAGATGGTTAGAAGAACTTTTCATTCTTGTTCAAACAATGTTAGTATCTTACCTATCTAGGCATGCTAAGAAAAATTTCATATCCCCTCCCTATGAGAATGCTTTAACGAAAGAAAATAAAATATTTGGAAATCATAACAATCATATTCATTCTTCTCCTAATATCTCTCCTATTTGTGAAGAAGATATTTTAGTGTTAGAAAAACTAATCAATGAGAGTTTTGAGACTCCTAGTTTTTTCTCTCCTCCTACCTATCTTATTGGACAACAAATTTCTTAACAAGAGGAAACAACCATAGGTAATCATGAAGATCGCATAACACAACAAGAGACCATTGAAACATCAACTAGTCTACATTCATCTCCCAACACCTTCTCCTCTTGTGATAATATTTTAGAAGATGAAATTGTAAGTGAGGAGGATATGTTGGTGTTAGATGATAAAATAATTAAGATCTATGACAACCCTTTTTATGTCTCTTCCCCTACCTATCCTATTTTAGAAGACATTATGGGACAAAGAAATGAAATTATGAAAAAAAATTACAATCACATTTGTTCTTCTCCTAGTTGTGAAGAAGATACTTTGATGTTAGAAAATTCAATCGATGAAAGTCATGAGAATCTTAGTTGTTCCTTTTCCCCTAGGAAAATCATCATTGAACAAGAGAATAACATAATTAATAAACAATACAATCCAACCATTGATGAATCCCTTGTGATGAAATCATTTTAGAAGAACCAACCTTTGAATGTCATGAACATCTAGTTTGTAGCTCTCCTAAAAACTCTCCTACTAGGGAAGATATCATGGTGCAAGAAAATGAGAACGTTCACACATGTCTTTCAAAAAAAAGTGATATGAATTCCTTAGATGAAGATGATGAAGTGACATTAGACTCTCCTTCACTAAGAGAAGTTAATATTATTCAACCTCAATGCATCCTTTACCCACCTTCACACAAACCACAAACTCAAAACAAACCTAAACTTATCCTTTACCCACCTAAGAATAATGTTTAGCAATAGCCAAGTTCTAATACTGTTGCTCATATATATAACACTAGAAGCAATCTGCAACCAAGACAAACACCTTCATCATCCCTCCCATTTCCTAACCCTATATTTCCTAGTGCCCCTTGTTTTCCTTCACATAATAAAAAGAAATACGATCTTGTTGAACAATTGAAGAATACTCCTACTAAAATATCATTATGGGACCTTATTCAAGCCTCCCCTCATTATCATAACATGATTCAAAGTTCCTAATGGCACTTTCAAATTTTGTAAAATTCTAGTGTGCTCATGTTAAAACCCTAAAAAAATCTTTGTTACATTTGTGTGGGGTTCTTATATGAGGTTTAGGGTTTTGTTTCATTTTAATTTGCTTGGCATTCTATTCTTTCACTTACTGGTATTGCCTATTGTCAATCACCAAGAATCTTATCACGCACGTAAAATATCATCATGTGACTAACCTTTCTCTTGTCTAGGTTTGAATCACCTAACTTCTAAATCCATTGTATTGCATGATTCATAAGTCTTCAGCCTACTATTCTCATGTTGACCTAGGGAAGTCCCCTTTCTTAAAACAACTAATGAGCACATGCTTAAAAAAGTTCCCACTTATGTCCTGACGACTTTCATAGTTGTATCTCTCATCGCTAATTGAATCATTGATTCATACCCTAAATCAGTGATGAGCAATAATTTTTTCTTTATGTTCTTATTGCTCATTGCTAATGGGCATAAAAAGATAAATTTTAAATAACGATGAGCGATGTGACGTTATTTCATGTGTATCGCTTGATCACTAATACATTTTGAATGTAAATTCTCACATCAATGATACACAATGGACTTTGCAAAGGTTGTAAGTATTATCATCGCTAATTGCTTGCGAAAGATATGAGGAGAATTAATGATGAACAACAGCCATATGTTTTGACTTCATCGCTCATCACAGATTTGATTTAGAACTTGGGTTCTAAATTAGCGATAAGCAATTAATGTTCTCTAAAGGATTTTTCTCGCTAATACGATATGATCCTATGAGCGATGTTTTTATGATGCAAGTTATATGTGTCTGAATCTGGTGCTGACACAACATCTCCCATCACAAATAAAGTCTGAAGAGCAAGTTTTGAATTGGTGATGCATGATGGAAGGATGAATGTTACCAAGGGTTAAACCACAAAACTAGGGGCTAGAGAGCATTGTCGGGATGTTTACATCGTTGATGGTGTTGGGTGAAGATAAAGTAGATCGGCGACAAGTGATGACCATAAAGGAAAAGGGAATCATTTCATGATCCTGGAGATTTTGCACAGATCAGAAAGGAAAGTGGTGAGAGAACTAGATAAATATTGATAAATTCTTATAGTAGGATAATCTAATGCACTGAAAATCATCGCATGAATAGCCTCATCACTAAATTGTACCCTAAATCTTGGGAAGAATCAGCCATGAAGCGTATAAAGAAAGTTTCTCTCCAAGAAACTGGTCCTATGTACTTCACTAATATTAATGAGAAGCATGAATTAGGTTGGTGATACATGCTAATCATCATATCAGATATGATTAATCAAGGTTGGAGGGAAACATGGAAGCATTTGAAATAACCTCACTATTTTCAAGGAGCAAGTTGATAATGGTTGAAAAACAAAGCTCATGGCCACCTTAAATGATGTTTTAATTGCTCTAAGATGAACAGTCCAGATGTAGAGACAAACTGAATAGTTTCCAATTCACTCGTGTAAGGAATTCTAAATCATTAATTCTACATGCTCGAATTTTCTATTTAATGCAGGTTGATCGCTATTTTATTCACACTTTTTTTTTTATACTATAGATTAAGTAAGGTATGAGTAGTAGAGGAAATTGAGTTTTCCTAAGCAGAGTTTTAGTGTCTTCATCTTGAGAAAATTGATATGAGTTTAGGTTCTCTAGTATATTTGGGATTTATGTTGCTAGAATTATCTACAATTGTTGGGATTGGGTTGTTTCTCTTATGGGTCTCAAGTCTAGAACCTTTTTAATTATCTCTCAACTAGCTTTCTAGAAAATGGGAAAAGTTGGTACATCATTTCCACCTGTTAGGAGGTCTAGCTGGCTAAGTGTGTTTGAATACCATGAAGACATAGCTAAGCAAGAAGCCATGGCTTCTCCTGAGGTTTCAAAGGGAAAAAGGATGGCTAGGGGACATAAAAAGAAGTCAATTGTGTAGAGTACATACCATTTGAGGAATAGGACCCTTCCATGTGAAGTGGTCAAATGAAAAGGAAAGGAACTGGCAATGCCAATGAAGAAGGCTAGAAAGAAAGAGAAGAGTCATAGGGCCTGCTTGGGTAAGCATAATTCTCCTATCGTGCTTTCAGACTCTCCTTCAGATGTTGAAGTTTATGATGACTCAGACTATGGCTAGTACCTACGTTCCCTGGTGCCATATGATAGTTCTGATGACAACATGTTGGTGATACCTCCAATTGCATTGAGGACAAGGAGTGGTCAGGCATTTTTGGATGCCGACAACTTTGAATAGGGTCACCTCCTATTTTAGTTTTTTATGGAACCATAGTCTTTGCATAGGAGGTATTTGTCTTCATGTGTCCATGGTCTTCCTTTCACTGATGTGGAATAATCTTCCAGATGATATTAACCGAAACTTTTTGTTCCAAATAATGAATACTATGATAACAACGACTAGTATTCTACACATGTTTTTTGCCTCCCCTGTTCTGAAATGATTATGTATGAAACCTCCTAGGGATTCCTTCGAGGAGTTAGTTAGAATTAGGTTTTGAAATGAATTTAAATGAAATTGAAATTATAATTCAGCTAGGTGCTTGTTTCTCCCCTATTTATATAAAGGGGATTTCATGGTTGAAAGAGAAGAGAGTTCAAAATTGAGTCTAGACAAGATCATAATAGATACTATGCTATAGCGGAATAGAATTTAAATAGATACTCTAGTAGATGAATCAAAAGCAAGTCTAAGATGAAAGTTATACTGTGTATAAATCTTAAATATGGTTTTACAATGAAATATCATAAATGAAGAAGAATTTTAGTTTAGAAATATTGCTCTCCTATGAGTTTTCTTCCAAGTTATGAATGAATATTGTTAATGACATCTTCATTTGTCTTTTGTCATTTGCACAGAATATATGAATTTGTTTTATGCCTTAGTTCAAAGAATTGATTAAACGCTTAAATGAGCTCATTAGTTTGTGAGAAAAGCATATAGGATTTAGTAAGGAAGTGATACTTTGTAGAGACAGTGAGTTAGATGTTACAAAGTGGCATCCTAATGGTTCACTAATTTCTAAGCTTCAATCCAAATTGTATTACTGATTGAATACCAGTTATAATTCATTTTCTTCCTTAGATAAAGTAATGATCATCTTGTTAGCTTATCTTATAATCAGTCGAGCTAGTATTGAATTGGGCCTATGGTTCAAGATGAAGAACGATTCAAAATTCTTTAAATTTCATTGTTCCACTTCTAAGTATGAAGGCGTAGTCCTTGAAAATAAGTAACACTTTTATCTAAGGTTTGTCGAGCTTTTGATAAGGTGATTTCATGCAATAGTGCATCTATGTGAAGAAACACTCTTGACCAAGTGTAAAATATTATGATTATATATGGGATTACCCTCCTTGGGTCTCACGGAGCCTGAAGAGAAGAAGTAAAGTAATAATTACTCTACTTAAGTGTTGGCCAATCCTCAACCTAGCTGATAATTGGGTCATGGGAAGCCCATAGGTTAGGACTGAGATTAAGTTTGGTTCTAAAAAAAAACCAATAGTGCCTTACAACAAGTTCCTATCCCTCATAATGTGCAACTGAGTGACATATCAGCCATGATTCAAGGAAGGAATGTTGACATTTTTTTCCACCAAAGTTAGCTCCATCCTTTGGAAGTGCAAAAAAAAATGATGATTTCATGATAATATCTACCTATGATGGGTGGGGAATAAAAATAACCCTCGTTGAAAATGGCTCCACCTTTAATGTGTGTAGTGTGACCCTTTTGGATAGACTTGGCTTGGATAAATAAAAAATTCAACCTGAATCTTTCTCTATTAAGGGATTTGATAATGTAGGAAAACAACCACTAGGATTAATTTCATTACCTATTATAGTTGGAAAGGCCGCATTACAAACTCCTATTCATGTTATGCCTCAGTATCTCTCATACAACATCCATTTAGGAAGACCATGGATTCATGAGATGCAAGAATTTCCTTTAACCCTTCATCATAAAATGAAGAATTTCTACAACATTAAAGTGTATACAATTGATGCCGAACTTCAACCAAACAGTTGTTTGAATATTGAAAAAGATAAGGAGAACCCTTTGAAAACATTGACACCAACTACACAAGCAGAGCTCATGCAAGAGAAAGACAAAGAAAAGAATACTAAAGTAGTCACAAAACTATTAGAAGATGATTGGGGTTCCTTAGATTTCACATCATTCATGGGAGAATACAAGATCATAAACAAAGACACTAAAAAGGGAAAATAAAAAGTGGTAATATCAACAAAAAATTTAGAAGACCTCTCAAAAGCATCCACCTCAAACACTTTACAAGAAACAACAAATTACACAACAAACTTTGATGAACATGACTATGAACAACCACTAAATCCAAAAGCAATGAAAAACTTTATGGAAGAGGTTATGAACTTATGAAACAACTCGGTCATAATGGACAAGGATGTGGTGTTGGAGAACAAGGTATTTGCGTGCCTATAGAGCCTAACACACAAGAAAAGACTACCAGCCTTGGTTATTATTCTTCGAAAGAAATAAGCAATCCTTCACTCAATATCATCACTCTTACAAAAGATTCTTCTAAGCCAAATTTAACACTAGTGCATCTTGAACTGATAGACACTAGTGGTCTTGAGTATTGTCCTTTGAAAGAAGTGAAAGAAACAAATAAATATTCTCTTAACATAAATGTCATCACACAAAACACTAATGATTTAAATTTCATAGATTTTACAACTTTCTATAAAGGAGAGTACAAAATCACGTGATCTAAAGAGTCTTGTGTAGGTATGATACCTTGTACAAAGCAAGAGATATCTTTGTCACAAAATAAAGGAGCATCTTTTACCATTGATCAAGAGGGTATCTTGTTGAGACTCCTCCAAGATCATTTAATATCCCTCCCTCCAAGAACATGAAAGAAATTTTATTACAAGACTTCATTTTGTGCATATCATGGAGTTCATCGTCATTCTACTAATGAATGTAACTTGGCTTTAAGTGATAAAATTCAACATATTAAGGATTCTAGTGCTCTTTCTTGTGTTGAAGCACCTAATTCCTCTAATCAATACTGATTTTCACTCTAGCATGTTTCTCATCATACATCTTAGCTCATCCTTGTC
The DNA here is from genome assembly GCA_007258455.2 of Sequoia sempervirens. NCBI lineage: Eukaryota > Viridiplantae > Streptophyta > Pinopsida > Cupressales > Cupressaceae > Sequoia > Sequoia sempervirens. The sequence goes on from VDFB02337302.1 coordinate 34,113, forward strand.
CTACAATAAGTGGGGGCAAGGGGTTAAGTAGCCTTGTCCTCATATGTCACTTGTCTATTTTGGCTAGTTGACCGCCTTCCATGTATATATATGAGAAATACTAAGATGTGGATGACATGCCTTAAGTTGGCTTGCATGTGACACACTAATTTTTGGGGGAAATCCCTTATTCATGATGTAGTTTCATTCAAGAACATATGACTTGGCATAGGGCTTTCTAAATAACCTCTTATATCTTCTTCTACTTTAAAGAAATTACTCACAGTTATAGTGTTATAAACTGCTTTAATGTGGGAGCATACATTGACACTCATGTTTCACTATTTTATTTTATTTTTTCTTGTGATGTGTCCTTTTCTTAGTGGTGTCATTGAGTTTGATTTCCTCCAAGAGCGTGAATTTATTTGAATTGTCCTCTCTTGGATACATTAAGCACAATGTTCCCTAAGGTGATACCTTACATGAACTGAGAAAAATCCCCTTTAATGTACCTTTCACTACTTTTGCATTTACATATGTTATATGGCCATCTTGCATAACACACTTTGCTTGCCTGTGGAGCCATCTTGTTTGTTCATGGGTTACAAGCATACGAAGCTTTGCTTGCCTCATGAAGATCGAAGTTCATTATTATTATATGGAACCTTTTCAAAGTTATCAGGAGGTATAACTTTGGTATGGTTAGTGTATGATGAGAATCTTAAACGTGGCTATGACTTTTTCATTATATGGTGAGAAGCTGGTAGAGAGGCATGAATTTCTCACTAAGACAACCTTTGGAAACTCACCCAGTGGATAGACTAAAGTTCTTCTACCTTAGAGTGAGCATAATTTTTTGAAAAAATAACTTAGATCTGATCCACAACATGTGGTACAAATGGTTGAAGCTTGATTTCCCCCCTTTTCTTTTCTTTTTCTTCCTTTTTGATATTGTATGTTTTTGTATCATGTTTTTTCTGCATATCATACACCTTGTGTGTGTCCTTTTGTACTTATGTCAGTTTGACATATGATCTTGGATCCAGGGGGATTGACCACCTCCTTTTATATTTGTTATCCTAGATCATCTGCATTGGTACACTTAGACCCCTCTTGATGCAAGTTTTTCTACTTTAGTGCGATTTGAAGTTCCTCCTCTCTCAAAAGTGCGGGCTAAATGTAGTGTACAAAAATGTATCCTTCTACATTTTCACACTTGTTCGGGCCCTTGTAAGCTACATGAACTTAGTTATACCTTATTTATGGTGTTATAAAGTGTACCCTCACACTTTAACACTAATCTAGGGTTTCATTAAGAAATTGGGCTTCTTTATGCCTTATTTGGCCCTATTTTGCATCCACAATCCTTATTAAATGCATTTTTCTAGAGATAATCCTAAAATTTACCAATAACCAATCATAATTCATGTGTTTTGGATTGTATTGCTTAGATTTAGTGATCTGGGACTCATACATCACATTGGATGCATGAGTCCCACCTAAGTTTCAGGACCTCGATCCTGATTTCACATCAACCTAATCCTTTCCTGAAAAATGTCTCCCAAAGCATTGCCTAATGGAACTCATACACCACAATTGGCATATGAGTCTCATGTGGCTTAAACCTAAATTAAATTCAAATTCTTGGTGGGATTTTATTCTCCTAGATCTGATGTCAACTTGTAGCATCGTAATTTCAGGAAATTTAGCATAATCAAGCATAAATACAAGGTTAATTCACTCATTTTCACCTAATAATTTCAAGAGATCATTCCTATAGGAAGATTGTGATTACAAGAATATTTAGGGACATTCAAGAGCATTTCTAAATCATTCAAGGGAATATTTCTTCATCATTTGTTGTAGTAATTCAAGATCCATTACCATGTCAAGGTCATCAAGCATGTTGTTAAGCTAGTGTTGTGATGTAGCATTCAAGATCCAAGATTAAGCATCGTCCTACATCTAATTCAAGATCAAGATTTACATTATACATGGCCACTTCATGTTAGATTGTTTATTTACATCTTAAGACATCATCCAAGGTATCATTGTTCATGTTTCATATTTCATATTTCATTGTTTCAGCACAATGTTTAATTACCTAAATGAGGTTTGACCAAGGAAAACCCCTATTTCCTAACAAATCAACAAGTTTTTATCTCTATTTGTGTGATTGCAGGTTTATAGGTTGAAGAAAAAGTGAATTTGAAGCCCTTAAAAGTACCAAAATGACAAAGTTCAAAAATTTCTCAAGGTTCACAAAAACTCAGATCTAGAGCAAGATATCTAATCTATTTGCATGAAACCAATGGGAAAAAGGCTTATTTGATCCATCATCAAAGGCTCACAAAGTTTTGCTTCAGAATTATACTCCTAAGACACTCTGCGACAAAATGGGACTAATATGCCACTTGTAGCATATGAGTCCCACTATAGGTCTATTTTTAGGTATTTTTTATAGATCCTAATTCAACAGTTCTAGATTCTTGTTTCCACCAGGAAACCCTAATCTAGGATTGATACACCCAACTTGGCATATGAGTCCCCATATGCATTAAAACTAATATTTCTAGCATTTCAAGTCTTCATTCAAGTTGTTATAGTTTTTCAGGTGCACCTCTATACTTTTCTAGTTTATTGTTCTATTTTGCATTCACTTCTAGGTGATTTATTCAAGTTTTGCACATCATTAGGTTTGATTATTAGTTTTTGCATGTTAATTGTCTTTCCAAGCCCTAGCTTGGTGGTGAACCCCCTTTTATTCTTTGATCATATCCTAGGACTAATGGAACAAACTAAAACAAAGAAAATAGGTGTTCCTTGAATGAAACTTGAAGGAAATAGGTCTAGGTCCCTAAACCCTAGTTTGTGTTTCACATCCTGAAATGTGGAACACCTATTTTCTTTGTTTCATTTTTTTCCATTAGTCACTCATAGGAAGGATATGGGGATAGTCCACATTAGGGTTTCAGGACAATCAAGTATCGAAATATAGTCTAGACCATTGAGGAACAAAAAGAAAAGTGGAGGTTGATGAATGGCTCAAAACTAACCTGTTATTTTTGCAAGGTTGGTGGTTTGAATGGATTGTTATTTAAAAACAAGATAATACAATTCATCTAACCAAGATAGGATAGTGTTTCAAGAGGGTTTCATGGCACTATGCATTGTAAAATGGAGTAACTTTGCTTAGGTATGAACTATCAATATTGGATGGTAGATTAAAGCCAATGTTATAGTTTTATGCATGATTTTTCCTTAGTCAAGAAGAGTTAAGGGGTTTTCTATGATGACATTGAGTGTTTTCTAACAAGTACCCTACAGATCATATTGTGTTTCAAGTGCTATTAGCAATGATGGAAAAGGTTATTCTAAGCATGTTAATGTGAATGGGCAGTGCATATGGCTGAGTGATTCCCTTTCATGGTGAAATCACAACTTTTCTACTTGAGCAATCTATTAACAAAGATAGATATCAAGCATGTTTTTCTCTACAAGGTCGAGAATGGTTGTGCAAGCAAAGGATTGAAGATGAATCACTCAAAGTGCAAGTAATAGGATATTTTTAAGATGTCATACCTTTTCACATGAATTATTTTATCCTCAAAAAGTTTTGTTTGAATTATTTGTTCACCTTTTTAATTAGAAATCAGATGTAAAGTTGTTTTTTTTAGTAGATTTCGAGGGGTGTAATTGCTTGTTTTGAGGGGAATATTTTAGAATTTTAATGACAAGGTTATATTTACTACCAAGGAACCTTTCTAAAATTTTAAAAACTACTCTAGGGCCCTAATTTATGGAGATTTTAGCACTGATTTTGGCAAGGGAAGATTTTAGGAATGCATTTGAAAACAAATCAGTTTGTCTTCAATAACAAAGAAGGAGCCCAGATTGGAAATTCAATTGTTTCCTTCTACCTAGAAGTTGATTTTAGGGAGTTGTAGAAATTTATAAGGTATTAGCATCCCACTCTTTATAGAAGTTTCTATTTTGAAGGCTTGTTCTTATAAAGCCATCTCTAGGCCTTTCTTTTCTTTAGTTCTAGCTTTCTTTTCATGCTTGCAATAGAAAAGATTGTTCTGTAACTCAATTTTGAAATGCATTATAAAACAACAATTTTGATTCAATGAATAATGACAACAATTCATTCTTATTTTTCTTTTGTCTCATGTTTCAGATGAATTGGTAGATGATTAATTGTGATTCAAGTATCCAATCCCTCCTTTTGTCCCTTTTCAAGTAATGTTTTGGCAAAGGATGCATGTTTAAGTGTAGGTTATATGTTGTGTGTCCATTTCAACAAATTATAGTCATGAAACTTGTCTTTCCTCCATGCAATTTAAGTTGAAACTAGCACCTTTATATGAAACATTCATGTGCTTCATGGTTTGATTTGAGTTGTGAAAAATTCATAATAGTATTGAGTCATATTGTGATATGGTTAGAACAATTAAATATAGAGATTTTGGTGCATCACCTCCTAGGAATTAGTTTTTAGTTTCAAGAAAATCCTCTTATCCATTGTCCTCAAAGTTTTAGTAGTTTTTGGAGGTCCACCAAGGGAACCAACCTACTCTGGAGATTCATCCTCACTTTAAGTCACCAACAACTTGACAATGCTTGCATGTTACATAAGATAGTTGAGTGCATACTCAACTAGGGTGCAATCCTAAGTGATAACAGTAACCTTACTGCATGTACTAAGAACCTATAGTGATGAAGGGTATTCCCTTATAATTTGAAACTCGCAAGAATGACAGAGAATTGCACAAACAATATGCAAGAAGGAAGAAATTATTTTCTATTATCACTAAAATGAAAATGAAGTTACAACATTACAATGATCATCACGTGGGTGTTTTGATTACAAAAAATTTGCAAATCTACAAATCAGAGCCACAATCCACTCTTCTATGCCACCCTCTATAAACCCCATTCACATCCTTTATTTGGAAGGTGTAACTTCCGTAGAATCTTCTAGAAAGTGTAACTTCCTCAAGAAGATATTTTGAAATTTTATTAAGTTTGGTGGTACAAATTCGCGGGGTCATATCTTTTGATCCGACTATTGGATTTTCTATTATAATACCTTTTTGGAAAGCTCTCAAGAGATTTTTGGCCAAAAAGTAGGTCTTACAAGCGCATTATTTTCATTTTCTGCCAATTTTCAAGCCCATCCGGGGCCTCTAAGTGCCTCAAAATTGACTTCAAAGATTTGAATAGGATTTTCAAAAATTGAAATTTTAATCTCTCAAATATCAAATGATATTGAAGTGATTTCTTTTCCATTGGCTTCAATTTACCATTTTGGAGGTTTGTGTAGGATTTTTTTCCCAGCTGTGCATAAATGCAAACTTACTAAAAATAGTAACCCTGCCAAATTTATCCCTTATTGAAAAGAAACAAAAAAAATGGTGATGCAAGATTGCTCTTACACCTTGGATGCTTCTGCATCAGACATCCAAGATAATTTGAAAAGTGACCTTTTCACTTCTAAAGAGCTAGAGGGAAACCAAGACAGTTAACCTTGGACTCAAATAACCATGACAAATCTTCAACAAACCTTCCTCTCCATTTCACCAAGTACTCTGCATATTGCCTGTTTCTTGTGCTTATTCCCACACGGCTATCCAAAATTTCTTCTATCTCTTCCTTCACTGAAGTAGGTGCTAGAACATTCCACCATGCCTTTGTCAATTCATTGTCCTTATCTCCTTCATGATATTATGTCACATCAACAATGTTAAACATAGGTGAAACATGAATCTCACTCAACAACTCTAACTCATATGCATTTCCTGAATTATGCTTCTTCAAGATCTTGCATGGTCCAAACTTTTTCATCTTTAACTTGTTGTATGTACCAACTAAAAAACCTCTCCTTTCACAAATGAACCATGACTTCATCTCCTACTTGGAATTCATTATACCTCCTTTTCTTATTTTCCTTAGCCTTATACTGTGAGTTCATCTTCTTGATCTGGTTGGGGATTGATGATCTTTCGGCTTGCACCACGGTTACCTATTATTTATATAAGCATGAGAAAATATGACCCTACAAAACTAGATCCCCCAGTGTCCTCTATTTATCTCTCTTTCACTCTTTTCTTATCTTTTTCTATTCTTTGCTTGAGTTTTCCCTCTCATGTGTGACAATGCCACTTCTATGATACTTTGATTTTTCAAAAAACACATTCATCACCAATGAATCTTTTCTTGAAATTCCTCATGAACATTTATTTTTCAAAAACCACATTCACAACTAGGACCCCTAGTGGAACATGTTTCCTTCATCATGGGTTCATAAAGAAAGAACTTGAGAATTTTCCTTCGAGGTGGAAGCAACTTTGGCCTTCCCCTCATGAGGGGGCATTTTCTTCCTTTTGAATTCCTTGATGAAGTGAACATCTTTCAAAAGGATTCATTGATAATGAATCAATTTGAGAAAAATTGTCTCTTTTACACTTCCAAACAGCGTGTCCCTTGAGTGGACCCCTCTTCACATTGGGTTCTTAAAGGAACCCTTTGAAAGCCTTCCAATTTGTGATAGTATGCATGACTGTCTACTTGAATTCATACATGGCCACTTTTTTTGTGAACATGCTTTATCTACAGGTAAACATGTTACTTTGCAAGTGCACCTATAAAGCCGCTTTCTAATTCAACTTTGCAGAGTCCTCTTCTTTGGGTTTCCTCCATGTAAGAGATCTTGGGGGATGCCTCCTTGTAGGTCTGCAGGCATATAAGGAACTTTTTTATGTAGGTTTCCTTCATGTGAGAGATCTTGGGAGATACCTTCTTGCAAGTCTATGGGCCTGTAAGGCACATACTTCACGGGGCTTCCTCCATGTAAGAGATCTTGGGGGTTGCCTCCTTCCAGGTCTGTAGGCCTATAAGACACTATCATCCTACGATATTTGTCCATCGTCAGTTCGAGGGCCTTCGGTGTACCTTAAGCAGCTTCATAGTTATGCAAGGCTATGGAGTCTTTTGTTCAAAACTCCTCAAGAAGAGTATATGTGGAGTCCTTTTCCTATCTTGCACTTTTGATCTCGCCAGATCCCAGTCTGCTTCATCGACAGTTTAGGTATAAATTTCTAACCCTACTAACTCTTTGATCTACTTTACCAAAGCACTCATCAATACTTGTGCTCACTAAAGTGGGGGAAAAATGTATAGGAGTGAATTTTCACCCCTCATACAAATTCCCCTTTCACACGCCCTCACCTTAGAAAGTTAAATTTGAAGGAAAAATTCCACATCACCCATTTTCCATCCTTCCATTTGGCATCTATCTGTTGTGTCGGTGGGAGAATATTTGTCAGGGATGCATGCATGGCATTCAAACTTCCACGCGACATGCTACCATCCCTGATGGATTCCTGCATCTAAAGTTGGTAGAGGCGTTACACTCTTGATTGGGGATGAATTGTAACGTCCCTCTTCGACCAACTAACCTAAAAATTCCTTATTCTTCCTCATTCTTCCTTCAAATTCATCCATTCTCACTCCATTTCATCCTCTTAGCAATTCATTTAAGCTCTACACACATTCTCAAGCCATCTCTTAACATTTCTAGCATTCACTTCACTCTCAAGTAGCACTTCAACATTCCATTGCAATAGCAACACTTCATCAACTCCACATAGCAAGTGTGAAGCAAGCCATAGCAACATGGGCTTGGGGTCTTGTGAGACCTCCCTTCATCACAGTTGAGGTTGTGGTGACCTTGCCAAGTCTGCATTCTCCTTCATTGGATAGGGATCTTTTGGGTGGAGGTGGTAGCATTTTGATCCTCTCATTTTTTATTTGGTTGAGTAGAATTATATTGTTTTGTAGTGTTTATTGCAACTTATACTTTCTTTACTTCTTTATCACATATTTCTATCTCATTGCTATCTAGCTATCTATGGAGGTGGAAACAACAAAACGAGGGTTGGACTAAGGCAAACCCCTATACAGCCCTAACATTTTCCCCTCTTTCTTGTGTGTAGGTGAATGTGCATTTGGAGCTAGCTGGTGAACTGGCACATTTGTGAAATTTTCTTTGTCACCCTAGCTTTTATCTATCTAATTTATCATCTTCATTTGTACTTTTCATATCTTATTATTCTATTTTGTTCATTTAAGAATAACCAGCTAGGTTGTTAGTTCATTTTTAGGTAGTTTATATTGTACTTCCTGCGCTCTGGTCGTAGCTATCATCCCAAAACCATGTTGTTATCTTCAGATAGAGAGTTGTCTGAGGTGTAGTATTGACTCCAAAAACCAACTCGCCTATCCTAAACTTGGATTTCGGGTTTGAAGATTGATAGAAGTACTTTATAGTGCTCATCATTCTCGACCCCTATCCAAAACACCCCTTTAGAGCGAGGTAAGCTAGGGAAGCCCTATGCTCTTGGCTCTCTATGGCCTAGAGCCTTGACGTGGTTAGTCCCTCTCTCTTACACTAACTAAAATTTAGTAGTAAAAAATTTAATCACCAAATTTAAATCTAAATTTAGAGCCATTAGTTACCACACTTCCATTTGAATTTTATGGCAACTACTAAATACTTAACTAGTGATTCTGATTTGATGGTGCTACACCACATTAATGGAACAAAAATTTCATGATGACACTTAAACATGATTACGCTATTCTACATTAAATTCACGTGCCTCAATGCGCATGTATCATTTGTTTTAAATTTTCTAGGTGATGACATGTGCTACCTTACCGACTTCATTTTATTTTCCACTTTCCACACATGGGAACCTTCATGATTAATAAAGCTTAATAAAAACACAATGAAATAACCACCATTAATTTCAAAATATTTAACTTGCTTGATTCTCAATCTTTGTACTAGCCAACTTTGAAGCAAACTGTCACCAATTGTGTAAGATTTAATATGATTTAACATTTTTCTCTGGAGAAACTCAAATGATTGCAACCTCGCTAATGCAGTCAAGACCAAGGATCCTTATTAGGCCAACCAATCTTGCATCCTATTCAATCCAACTCCTCAAACTCTAAATGTTTGCACATTAATTTAATTAAAACCATAGAGAAATCCATTGAAATAACATTCAAAACTCATGTATACAACAACAATATTTATGCAAGTCATCTATCTCATATTTAGTCTTCAAAGCTATTGGCAAGCTACAGGCAAGAAACCTAAACTCTTCATTAGCATAAATCCATTAATAAATATTTTAAATCTGCTACAAATTTCTTCATTACCAACAAAAATCATGGAAATACATACATTTAATCCTCCACATAATCTCCATCTTCTACAAAAATCATGTACAGGAAATATTAAGAACAAATATGTGAAATTCCACTGCAAACTTGTCACTTTCTATCCTTCATTGCTCCCTAATTATCATGAATCTTTTGAAATACCAACATGGTTTTTGTGTGCCTCATTCTCATCTTTCCGTATCATTTTGAAAATCTCGATTTCATTACCGTATGAGAAAGTTGTCTGAATTACTAAAACTGGGTCTCACAGCCATGACCTAGACAATCTTCTTCTTCCCCAAATTCCATTCAAAGCTCTACCTTCTTCATTCTAGCATGATAATTCATGTAGTTGGACTCTTAATTTTTCTTTCATAAAAATTTTCAAATCTTTTCCTAAATTAACATCCATTATCTCATTCTAGCACCTCCACTACCTCAAGCACTTGCAACAAGAAGATTCTAGTTCTTACAAAATAATTTAATATTGAAGGAGAATGAAGAGAAAATAATTTAAAAATAAATCATGCCTGCAAGTCCACAACCAAAAGAAGTAAATTAAAATAACACAAATAATCTTGGTGTGTTGGATTTCCCGTGCACCTGGATGCTCCTGCATCAAACAATTGGGGTAAGAAGAAATGTTCCATGAGTTGGAAATCATGAACATTTAAAGAGTTGGTGCATGTTCTTCAGCCATCTTTCCTCCTTATCTACATGTTTCTTTTTCTTCATGTTGCTCTGAAACTTCTTATCTCTTCCTTACTTCATCCTCACTCTGTTTTTCCCCCTCATGAAATTCACTTTACTATACCAAATTTCTTCTTTCCACCCTACTTTATCATTCTCAACACTTGCATACAAATCAACATTAACAAATTCATAGAAATCAAAGAGTTTTGTTTCTACTTCTTTCTCACCCTGTCTTCCTTCATCCTCCTCTTCTTCTATGTCAATAAAGTTTATCATACCTTTCTCTTTTTCAGTTTATAACCTGTTATTGTTGCCCATAACCATCTTTCCCATTTCACTTTTTTTCACCATATCATCAAAATACAAATAGGTTTGAACATCAACTTCAACAAATTTTGAAAAATCAACAATCATATCAATCTTCTCCTCTTTCCCTACTAGCGTGTCAATCTCATGTCCATTATTGTAAACATTGTCATTTTCATATAAATCAAACTCTTCTTTATCAATAAATAGTTCTGAAATTTCAAACTTTACCTCAATGTTTGTTGCAACTTTTATTTCACCTTTTGTTAATGCAAGCCACTCCTTCTCTACTACTACAATCTGCATTAATAAGTCACCTTCTCCTTCATTTGTTGTTTCTCCTTCAATTTCCTTATTCACTATCTTCCCCATGAACCCTTCTTCACTCTATTTTCCCAAAAATTATAATGTTTCCAAGTCCTTTAATGGACCAAACTTTGCTGCAATTTCATGGTCACAAATTCATTTACCTCTTTCAAATAAAATTTTCTTTCAAAAATATCATATGGATGACTATTTACTTGGATTTTTTTCTTTCCTCTCTATTGTTGCCCCAACTTTACATTCACCATATTCCTTTATCTTTTCTTCGTGCAAATCAATACTTTGTAAAATTTGAAAGAAGAAGATACTACCTCCATTTTTGTTGTTGCAACCTCTTTTCCTGTACATGTAATTTTATTTTTATTTTCTTTTATGTCATCAACAAGATGCACATCTACTGCTACCTCTTGCTTTCTCCATTCTTTCCTTGTTCCTTTCTTCTTTCCTAGGTCTGTTTCATCTGCATTTGTGTGGGCTAATCCCACATGACTTTCTCTCCATGCCCTTTCCATCATAGGACTGCACCTCTTCATTTTCTCTTTCCTCTTTTCGCTGTCTTCTTTGTCAAATCTTTGTTTTCCATCTTTCTTCTCTTCACTTGCATACACAAATTTACTTGCAAATACATTTTTTTTAGAAAAATAATGGGACTCCTTCATGCTCACATATTCCTCTTCAACCTTCTTATTTGTTGCCACTTCTACTATTGCAATTTCATTCTTATTTTTTGTGATCACAAATTTATCAAGAAAGTAATATCTTTCCAAAGCTCCCACTCTAGTCTCAGTATTCTCTAATTCTTCAAAATCCCATTTTGTAAACCTCTTTTCTTTCCACTCTTCCATAGGTAAAATCCTCACAAGCCTTCTCATGACCCATCTTGTCTTCTTTTTCAAATTCATTTAAGAGACTCTCAAGTTCCTCTATGGATACAAGTACTCCCTGCAACAATCTCTCTCTTTAGGGTATCAACCCTCTACAGTCACAAGTCCTCCCTGCAACAAATCTCTCTCTTTCTTACCCTCTACCCAACAGACGGTTTTTGTAAGACACACCTCTCTCTCGTGCACCTTCTACTTAGCCTTAACCTCTAGTTGAGGACAAAGTCACAAGTCCTCTTCCATACCTACAACAAAACTCACACTCACACATTTCGACAAACCCAAATCCTTCAATTTTCTCTCAGCACATATCCAAGAAAAATAACTTATTGTTCCAACACCTCCCAATCGATCTTCCAACTTTGATATCATTTGATGCAGTCAAGACCAGGGAACCTAATCAGGCCACCCAATCTTGTATCCTATTCAATCCAACTTTTGAAACTCTAAATTTTTGCACATTCATTTAATTAAAACCATAGAGAAATCCACTTAAATAACATTCAAAAACTCAGGTAGAAAACAACAAGATTTATGCAAGTCATCTATCTCATATTTAGTCTTCAAAGCTACTGGAAAGCTACAGGCAAGAAACCAAAACTCTTCATTAACATAAATCCATGAATGGATATTTTAAATCTGCTGCAAATTTCTTCATTACCAACAAAAATCATGAAAATACATACATTTAATCTGTTAGAGTAATCATACATTAGCTAATAATTAATTAATCTTTAATTGATTATTAGTCTAATTTATTCTCATGCACTTAAGATAAACTTAGGATTTTTTTATGCTTTATTAGTTGAGCTAATATTAGATCATTATCCAAAAAGGGTTCACTAAATCACTGGTCTGATACTATGTTAGAATTGTGAAACAAGCACAAAACCATGAGTCACAAGATCAAACAACAAACAAATACACCTTCCTCACAAGAGATCTGTAAACAATATGTGCAATATTCTTCAACAAGAAAAAGATATAGAAGCAAGAGACTTTCAAAAAGAGATGAAAGCTCCAGATAATATCCAAGAGTTATTATAATGAGGGTTGAGTGCTTATAAGAGAAAAGCCCTAAATGAGAAAGGGATTAGATCATGACAAGTGTCAACATCACATGAGATGTGACATAATGATCTAATATTAGCTAAACTAATAAAGCATACAATACTCCTAAGTTTAACTTAAGTGCACGAGTATACATTAGCTAATAATTAATTAATCTTTAACTCATTATTAGTCTAATTTATTTTCGTGCGCTTAAGCTAAACTTGGGAGTGTTTTATGCTTTATTAGTTGAGATAATATTAGATCATTATGTCACATCTCATATTATGTTGACACTTGTCATGATTTGATCCCTTTCTCATTTAGGGCTTTTCTCTTATAAGTATTGAACCCTCATTGTAATAACTATCGAATATTATCTGGAGCTTTCATATCTTCTTGAAAGTCTCTTGCTTTTGTAGCTTTTTCTTGTTGAAGAATATATAAATTCTTGTTTGCAAATCTCTTTCATGGAAGGTGTATTTGTTTGTTGTTTGATCTCGTGGCTTGTGGCTTTTTGCTTGTTTCACAATTCTAACATAATCCTCCACATAATATCCATCTACTACAAAAATAATCTACAAACCATATTAAGAACAAATATGTGAAATTCCATCACAAACCCATTACTTTTGTCCTTCACGGCTCCCTAATTATCATGAATCTTTGAAAATTACAACATGGGTTTTGTGTGCCTCATTCTCAGTTTTTTGAATCATTTTGAAAAATCTCTATTTTATTACTGTATGAGAAAGTTATGCCCAGTTTACTAAAACTGGGTCTCACGGCCATGACCTAGACAATCTTTTTCATCCCCAAATGACATTCAAACCTCTACCTTCTCCATTCTAGCGTGATAATTCATAAATTTGGACACTTTATTTTTCTTTCATGACAATTTTCAAATATTTTCCTAAATTAACATCCATTATTTTATTATTAGGCCTCCACTACCTCAAGCACTTGCACTAAGAATATTTCAGCGCTTACAAAATAATTTAATATTGAAGGAACATGAAGAGAAAATAATTTAAAAATAAATCATCCTTGCAAGTCCACAACCAAAAATAGGAAATTAAAATAACAAAAATAATTTTGGTGTGTAGGATTTCCCATGCACCAAGATGCTCCTGCATCACTCACTTACGATTTCCAAGACTTCGATCTAAGCAACTATGTACCACAACTTCCTCACGGTTTTCTATAAACTCTACACTTCTCTCAAGTTCTTCACACTTTTCCTTTATTTCCATTAGCATTTTGCATTTCTACTCTACTAGTGCTTGCTTTCTTCCAAGTCATGGATACTCCAATTTGCTTGACTTCCTCTCGCCACCAAAATATTTTCATCTGTGAGATCATGACTCAAAGGCTTCATAATGTTTTCTTCATTTAGACTACCAGTTTTACTGTGCCAAACTTGTGCTTAGTCCATAGGGAACAATATGTTGAATCTAGAGCTTACTAACGATTTTATTCCAACTTGGATTCTTGCTTTGTAGCATCGCTCCTAGACATTGGGCTCTTTGTTGAAGATGTTTGCTCGGTTGTGAATATGATAGTGCAGCCTGAATATTTGGGGAATCTAGATATTGTTCTATCTGTTGCACACTCAACCATTGGAATCCATTTTATGGATGATATTCCTCGGTTCTTGGAATATGGGGAAGTAGTTCTACTCCGACTGTTCTTGATTGACCTCCATACCCCTGGCATTGAAGTTCACCAAGAAATTACCTATGTAGGATATTTGGCCCTGATGGATGACGCATCCCAGATTGACTAAATGGCTACCCTTTTCTACACCTCAACTCCCTTTTTTTCTTTTTTACTCTTTTTATAGCAAGAATTTTGGTACTTCCATGTATATACATGATACACACACACACACAGATATATATATATATATCTTCACCATACATTTTAAAGTGTGTATTTACTGCATATGGTTTTATTTTTTTCTCATTTCATAGCACAATGTTATAAAATGTTTGAATCAACTCTCATGTGTATGATAAGTTAAGCAGAATTTTCTAATGTAAAGGGCCAAACAAAAAACAAACAAAAAACAAAAAAGGAAAGAAAACAAAACAAAAATGAAAACAAACCCTACAAAAGAAAACTAACCCTAACTAACCAAAACTTTACTCTAACAAATGACTAACCCTAAAAAATCAATTTATTTTAAGCTCAACAACTATTTTTATTGTTGTTTTGGTATGAATTACAGTAGGTTTATCCTTGAACTAACTGAAATAAATTTCAAATGTCATATTGTAACAATGAATTATCTTAAAATTATTGCATTTAACAAACATAAATTCAAAGGCGTACTTACCAATAAATTGGCTCATATGTATGAAAACAACCTCATTAAAGGTCGATTACACACACTTTCACTGATTTTTCAATACTCTACCTTCCTTTAGTCCTGGTTCATGATTTTCTTCTTTACTTTGATCAGTTCCATGAACGACTATGTCCATTTCTTGATTTTCTTCTCCTCCAAAAATCTTCATGTCCTCGGCCCTTTCTTCACTTTTGTCTTTGTTAGACCAAGCAATATCACAATTTATATTATTATCAGAGAGATAAAAAGTAAAAACTTGATACATTGTATCTTGCATGAAATCAAGTAAATTTCCCTTTTTAGGCTATGAATTTTTTAGTTTGGAATGAAAAACACGTCTCCCACTCAATTTTCCCATTTTTTCTCTTCACTAACGTTTTCCACATGTGAAGAGAATGATGAATCATCAATTTTTTTCCACGTTTTTAGTGCAATACTTTTGATTCTTGACATTCTCGCCTACCTTCCTATAAAACCATAAGATTTTCTTCATAACAATTGCAATTAACAAACTATTTTGATATATCAATTAATTTTTTAACATTTTTAGTTCCACTAGGGTTATACTCTTTTTCAGAATTCAAAATATTTCTCATTAACATATACTTTCTTCTAGCAGTCAAAACTTCTTCCATTAATGGAATTGCCTTATGCATAGCCAAACTTACCCTAGTTAAAAATATTTCACAATCGAGTTCACCATGAACATTTGTATCATGAATTCTACACTTGGTGACCAATTAAGAATAAACTCAAAGGTGAATAAACTTAGAGGATATAATCTTTAGTTAAGAATTTTCTAGAGTTTCGCAACTTCCATTTTCAAAATACTGACTTGCATAGACTTTCATCTCACAAGCTACTTTTAAACCCAAAACCAATAAATATTCCTAAACAAAACTCGAAGGGAAATATATAAAAAGGAAATTTCCCTTCCTTCTAGCACCAGCTCCTGTTGATGATGATGTTAGCCGAAACAACAACATAGATAAAATCCTCATAGGAAAACTGTGAAGAACCTTTACTTGAAAGATTGAACCAGGGAAACCTAAAATTCCAAGTAAAAGGAAAAGGTTGACTTAGCTTAATCCCAAGGCTCTGGTAGTTAGGTCTTGACCATACTAGGTTTGCTTTAGGGTACAATGTGATATTGTTGTTAATCCTAAGGGGTATATGGTTGTCTCTAATTTCTTTAGGAATCATAAGCATCAAATAAAATATTTTCAATCCGATCATAAAACAATTTCATGAAATTAACATATTTGCAATAATATTTCATGAACATCAAACAATTTTGTTATCACTTAAGTAGATTTAGCTTTAAGCATTCAACAATTTCATAGAAACAAAAGATTTTCAATAATATTTATACTCATTCATCTCTTTTCTTAGAATATTTTCTAAAATTTAACATCTAATCTAAAATAAAGCATCAAAATACTAAAAACTAAAATTGCTCCCAAGTATTTGTTAAAAACCAAGATCAGATTTGCAAACCAGAATATCCTTCCACATAAGAGAAAAATAGAAAAAGCAGAGATTTGCAAGAAGATGTCCAAATTATTATTATTCAACAATTCAATAATTACAAGATAATGATTTTCTTTATAAAAGAAAAGTATGCATAACCCTAATCTTATCTTGAGCAACAAGATAGCTCAACAAGATAAGGATGACAACTAATTAACCTAGGAATTAAATAATTACCTAAGTAAACTTATGTAAAAAGTAATTAAATATTAATTACACCAACACCCCCCCATAAGTGCAACTTAGGGAGAAGCAAATTATTATGCAAATATGAGTCCCGCAACAAGGCTTGATCAGGTACTCATTTACAAATGAAATGATGAGAAGGAAAACCTAGTGGGACAAAACCCCCTACAATGAGATGACTGCTACAAAGAAGCACTGAAGAACACTGTGGAGTAACACTGAAACCGCAATCTAACAAGTAAGGAAAGATATTTCTATCTACAACTGAAACCAAAACCGGAATCATGATAATGCGACAGCAGACCCGATGCCACGGAACACTGGAAAACTCACAAACTGGAACAACCCTAGAATCTGTGAAGCAACAGTAGATGAGATGATGACATAATCTAGAAACCGTGTATCTCGATGCCGATGCCAAACTATGACTGAAAATCTTCCATGGGGAGGAGTACCAAAAATAGACTCTGGAACATTAACCATAAAAACATGGCCCTCAAACTGAGAAGAATCTGAACCAATGAGGATCAAGAAACATAATCTCTCAACTGAAGTGTGAACCGATGAATCCAATATGTGTCAAGCTATAGCAAAAAAGTGGCCAAAAGAAACTAGGAAACCAAATAACCCATGCGAGCTATCATCAAATCAAAATGGATATGGAGATCAAAGTGCATGCACACTCTAATTAGATTATTATGCAAGAAACCCCCCTGATGGAACTTTATCTTAGTTCATTTATTACAATAACCCAATGATTGTAAAGGGAGAGAATTCTAATGCATGCATAAACAGAAAAAAAATGATGTGGTACTAAAATGAAGTACAAATATTCAAGTTTCACCTTTCCAACTGCCAAAACATCCAAGTAATCTCCAAAAGACCCATCGGGACAAATCTGTAGTAATGATAAACTTGGGACAGATATAGAAAAAATTGTATGGATAGCAAGATAAAGCTCCTCAATACCTTTCCAATGCTGCAAAGAAGACGAAAATCGGAGATTGTGGCAAAAAGTTATGAGCTCGGAAGCCCAAAAATAACATCTGACTTCAAACAGAAAAAATAGCAGATAAACTGAAAAATACTGAAAAATAACCTATACCACTAGAAAGTGCTCGGAACTAGCTTTCTGGTGATATCTCATTTTCCCGATTTCGATAATGTATGCCCAAGTTATGACCAAAAGAAAAAAATTGCTCCTTTAGGAAAAATCAGGGCTAGGAGGGGCAAAGAGGGCCGTACGGCCAGGTGACGTCATGCTGACGTCATCACTTTACTTAAAAAAATTGACGGCCATCTGGCCGTTAGCACAAAAAATCCCCCCTACAAAAAATTTGATGGGCGTCGGAGGAATATGCTTATTCACGGAATATTCCATAGGAATCTACGAAGGGAATATTCCCTTGGTACTGTTGCCACCGAATGAAGTGGACCCGTCGGATTTTGAGGGAGTCGATGGAAACACCAGAGAATGCCGCTGGAGGTAGTTTGAACGCTTGCCACATTTTTGAAGGCTGCCGACAGTCTGAAAGCCTCCTGGAAGAAAGGAGCCGGTGCCAGATTTTTGTATGGGTGGTAGAGGATATACCACCAGTGGGAGGATGTAACTGTCGGGGAGTTAAACAATGTTTCCGGTGGAAAGGAAGTCACCGCCGGATGATAGAAGCGAGGTGGAGTGATGGCCAGAAGAATTAACTGGCAAGCAGGGATCCCCGGTAAGAAGGCCGCCGGTACTTTGAACACGCCGCTGATTAGTTGGGCCAGGCCGCCAACAGGCTTTGCATTCCATCGGCCAGCCTACCAAAGGCCGACGGAATGGATGTTGGGGCCCGCAGGCCTACAAACATAGGTACCTGTGGGTACCAACAATTTAATGCGCCTAGAAAACCTTTATTCGGCCCTTGTGTTAAAAAAACCATTGCAATTTGTATATTTTGTAAAATCTCAAAAATTAGAAATTTTAAAAAATAATACGTCGACCTATTTTTTTTGGAATTTTTTTTGATCCGCGTGCACAGGAGCGGATGTACGTGCCATACGAGTAAAATTTGTTTGCCTTAGAAGCTCCTGACGCCAAAATAGGTCGAGTTATATGTCGATCTTCATCTCTCGGATGCTTTGGATCTGATGGCGAGGTCCGATCTACCTGAAAACACACCATAAGCTTCACAACTCTTAGATCTGGAAAATCTTCAAACCCTCATAACTCTGGCATAACATGTTGGATTCAGGCGAAACAAAAATCAATCTTGACTTTTTTGATAGCCCTGGACTCGAAAATGAGTTCAGATTTCCTCCAACGTGTGCCGAAAGTGTCCATGCAAGAGCACCCAAATAGAGAGACAAACTTGAGGTATGAAAACCCTCAAGGAATCCCGAACTAACTTTATAATGATTTTCTCAAAAATCTGAGAAGGAGCTGCAAATCAAGGCTCTGATACCATGTTAGAAACCAAGATTAGATTTGCAAACTAGAATATCCTTCCACAGAAGAGAAAAACAGAGAAAGCAGAGATTTGCAAGAAGATGTGCAAATAATTATTGTTCGAGAGTTCAATAATTACAAGATAATGATTTGCTTTATAAAAGCAAAGTATGCATAACCCTAATCTTATCTTGAGCAACAAGATAGCTCAACAAGATAAGGATGACAAAAAATTAACCTAGGAATTAAATAATTACCTAAGTAAACTTATGTAAAGTGTAATTAAATATTAATTACACCAACAGTATTCTCCACGCATGCCCCAAGATTTAATCAAATCAAAGAAAACCACTCTATACTTCACCAAATTGTTTCACAGCTAGGAATAGAATGATGTGAGCTTTTAAAGAGAAGGGGTTTTGTTTGGACACCGAGTAGGTTCTGTATGCACCCTTAAATGGTGCAACATACAGTCTTGTCCTACTTAATGAATAAACTAGCTACAAAAGATACATGAGATAGGTAGCTATCAAATTGGATTTGATATTGACTAATTTCTATATGCATACGAGTTTTTAATTCAAAATGATTTAGTAAATAGGAAAAAAGAACAAAACTTAGAGAAGTTTTGGCTCTTTCGACATCCACAAATTTTGAACTTTACTTAGAAAGAAGTATCCACTGGCCTTTTATAGAAGCAATACACAAGTAGGATAAGAAAAATACATAAGAGGAATTTTGAGGGATGAATCATATCAAGGCACATGGAATGTGCTAACTAGTAAGAGAATTGCAAAAAAAGTCAATGAAGGTGAACCTTCGTCTACACATTAATGTCCTTTGAGAGTTTCATCTTCTTATTATCAAGGTTCCTTCTTGGAACCAAAAAAATATTCCAAACAAAATGTAGGAACACCTTGGATATACGAAGTGATCAGGTGGAATTTATGATCCTACATTTAGGTTCAAACTCAGCTTGAACATTCCCAAGAATGAGTCACCCCTGAAATGAGTACACCCTTTCGTTGCATGCTTAAAATATAGATTTTTGGTTTCCCAGTACTCGGGGCTCCTTTGCAATGAACTTTATTCCTACATGAGCTTCCAAAGTGTACTGTTGAACCTGGTAACACCATCAAATCTTCCTGCAACCTTGGTTTTCCTAACCATCAATACCCAAACTTTGCATCACAATTTGCTTCTCCTACAATCACCAATTCCACCTATTAAATCCATTTTTTTAAAAATTATAAAAATGTCATGTAAATAAAACCATTATAAATTCATTATCATTATAAATCTATCATAAATAACATACTTTCAAGAAAATCATATATTATTACGTAATTATCTTTTAGCCAATCTACCAGACCATCGAACCTTTTGGATAACCTTAAAATTTTGAAACTTTACTTTTCATTGTTACCCGATACCTGGTACTTTATATTCATCTTTTACCCATAATTTTCCCAGACTTTGGCTTTTACCAGAACTTCCACATTGACTAGACCTTTACTCCCAAAATAAAACACTTTTTTTACCTTTTACATTTTTGGCTTTCCCAGTTCTCAATACCCGATACTCGTAACACTTGAATTATGAAGTATTCTTTTCAAAATATTTTTGTTTTCTTTTCACTTCTAGTGATATTCTCAACTAGCCAACACCTGCCATAAGTGTTAGTTTTCACTTGGGGTCCCCAAGTCTTACAGTCTTGGGGTGTGACTCTACTGGGGACAATGCTAGTCCAATGTTTCTAGGTTAGATCTAGTACAATTAGAGTCAAATATTTTCATTGTTCTTCATTCTTTGGAGAAAAATTGTTTAATTTTTCATCAAAAGCTCAAGCCTAGTTTTATGCTTTGAATTTTGGCTCCTTTCTCTATTTCATGTCAGGTTATGTTCAAAGTCTTCTCAAAGATTGTGAGTGCATCTCCAAAGTATAATCAAATCTTTTTTCCCAATATATTGGGTGGTGACTCTGAAGTCTCTTGTGCCAGTGTCAAGTTGAATTCTCAAAGAGAGAAAGAGAAGGAAAATGTTGAGAAGAAATTTTACACCATGAGAAGAACCAAAAGCTATATGAAGAAGTACTTGAAGAAGCAGTTGGAGCCTGAGCCATCAAAGGAAAAACAACCAACCTGGAAAGTAAAGAATGTAGAATTGAGTAAGTCTACTAAAACTCCTGCTAATGCATATCCTAGTTTAAATGCAAATGTCCATAATGAAGCATCTGATGTAAATGAGGAAGGAATTTCCACTAATAAAATTCTTGATAGTCACTTTGAGATGTCAAAGGAGGCAAAGAGGTGGGAATTATAGGAGAAGGATAGTAAATGCCCAGCCAGAGAAACAATCCTTGGGGGTAAATCAGTCTTCAATGGTGATAACTTCAAACCACTTGGTAAATCCCATAGTATAGCCTCACATCACTCCCCTGAACGAGAACCAACAAATCTTACCTTTTACACCCCTGAACTATTGGAAATAGGATGCCATTTAATTGCAAATCCTAAACATTAATTATTTCATGTATCTCCTAAGTTCTTGGAATGTGTTCAACAACACTAAGATTAGGATGAGATTAATTATTTGGATGAAATAAATCATGAAATTGACATTTTTAGTTATTCCTAAATAATAGGAACATGTGGGTGCACACATGGTAAGGTGACACTCACCTTGAGTTTAGTTAGCTATTCATAGTAAGAGATAACACTTCTGAATGCATGTAATGATCCTAGGATTTAGGATTTTATTTTTGCATGCATGACGTTCAGTTTAGTTCAGATGAGTTCAGCTCAGTTCAGTTCAGTTTAGTTTAGAATTAGTTTAGTTCAGTTCAATTCAGTTCAGTTCTGTTTCGTTCAACTCAATTCAGTTCAGTTATGGTTCTGTTATCTTCAATTGCATGCAAGTGCATGTTGCATGCATGTTGGTTATTTTGAGTTTCATGTAGTTAGCTTCAATTAACTTGGAATGCATGGCTAATAACATTGAGTTGTATGACAGATAACAGGGACTACCTCCAGTTAACAGGGGATGACCATTCTTGCATGAATGGTGTTGAGTAAATGTTTTAGTTAACAATAAATCACTTGGAACCAACTTGGGAACCCAAGATGCTTTCTTGGATTTACCTATAATGCATGTTGAGATATTTTTAAAGGCTCAGTTAAGTAGGATAACTTATGGGTGCCAAATCTGAGGAAGAGCTTTGGAATTATCAATAAAATGAAGGTTGAGTTGTGACTTCAGTTTGGGATTCCCAAATGGATGAAGCACATGTTATATCATTGTTCTTCATGAGATAACCCTATTTGCATGAGATATAGCGTACCTTTTAGGGATAGGGCTTGTGCATTGTAATTGTAACTCATGTTGAGTTTACAAAGCTGATTAAAGCCTATATATCTCAAGTAAGTTGAATAGAGTTGTGAGAGTTTTTATTGCAAGTTGTGAAGAAGATTGGTGAAGAAAGAAGAAGCATTCTCAAGCAAGAATTGGAGCTATTGTAATTTAGAGATTGAATAGTAGAATAATTCTTGGAGGAGTTTTTTCTCGAAAGGGTTTCTCCATGATATATCTTGTGTAATATTTCTAATATCCTGTCTAATTCTTCTATCAACTTCTGTCTACATTCTACAATAGTAAAATGGATTAATCAAGATAATCACCCACAAATAATATATGTAACAAAATAAAAAGCTTACTTAGATCAGCAATATTAAAGTTTTACAGGGTATTAATCTAAGAAAACACCTCATTTTTCAACATGAACCAAGTGAGTCTGAAGATGTCTTGGAAGACAAGGATGACATAGATAAGGATATGAAATTATTAGAGTCAGAAGAAATCATACTTAAGGAGTTGGAGGAGAGAAAATAAAAGGAGTTGTAGGAAAAAAAATTGAAGGAAAGAGAGGAGAGAATCAGGGAAAAAAATTTAGAGAGAGATACCTGGAGGAAAAGAATTGAAAAGATGAAGGTAGCATTAAAGGTAGAGCTAATTCTTGAAGCTCCTCCTAAAACTCTTTCTAAGAAAACCCTTGATCCACCTAAGGTAACCATTCCTATGGGAACCTTTGTTGTAAGCACTTAGAATACCTTTGTTCTAGTGACTAAATTCACTAATCCTTCTACTGCTAAGAATCTTGTAGACCATGAAATGAAACCCATAGGTCATCCCAAGAAAACCATCCCAACTACAAGTGTAAATACAAATACAAACACTTCATCTACTAATACTTCCACCAAAGATGCTAAAACTAGTTCCATCCAATGAAATGCACCTCCTGATCCTAAAATATTAAGGTTGTAATTATTCAATGAGAAGTTGCAGCAAGAACTAGATAAAATGAAAATTCAAGTTGAAAATGCAAAGATAGCAAGGAAATTTCATTCTTCAAAACCTCTATCGCTAATCTAGGACCTTCAAGTTATAATCACGTTGATTCTGATCTACACAAATCTAGATCATGTGGACACATTCTTGGTGGAAGTGGTGGTGGTCACAATAGTGGAGGTGGAGGTAACCAAAAGAATAAAAATACCTATACTGAAGATGAAGAGGGAAGTGGTGGTGTTGGAAAGAAAGGTGGAAGTGATGGTAATGGTGGGGATGGAAATGGAAAAGGAAACAATCACTCTGGTAATCAAGAAGATGGTGAAACACAAAATGATCAAATAAATCAGTTCACTAGAAGACCAATGCAAGTGGAAAGGTGTACCAACAAGTTTTACTAGAATTCCTAGTTATCCAGATCAATTCCCTGATGATATTAGGCTTACTTTGGTTTAAGTTTTCTAGAAACAATGCAATAAGTGGTGAGGGACATTTAAAATCATTTTCCAATGTGATGGATGATTTTGAAGTGGGGGCTGAAGATGTGATGATGAATATTTTCATGCAATCACTTACTAAGGATGCTAGAGAATGGTATAGGAGCCTACCAACTAAAAGTTTTGGTTCTTGGGAGGAGTTCAAGAGGATCTTTAGAGAAAAGTATGATGATAAGAATGATTCAAGTTTCCTCCTAAATCAATTTAACAATATCTCTAAAGGTTCAAATGAGGCATTTGTTGATTTTAATATAGTATTTTAGAAGGCCATGAATAGATTACCTCCTCATTTAAGAATCAGTGATAGTGTATGCTTGGTGAATTATTGTAATACATTTGATGCAAAGATGACTTATCTCTTGCTAAATAAAAATCCTCATACCTTAAGAGAAGCTTTCACGATGGTAATCCACACTGAACACATCAAAAGAGCAACTGGTAAGTTGGGGAAAAGAGAGGATGTTAAAATCCTAAAGAATCCAAAGAAAGAATATAAACACTCTATAGCAAAAGGATATTCTATTGAAGATAAGATTGATAATGTTCCAAGATCCATGAAGAACATTAGTTACAGGATTGCAAGGAAAGAAGAGGAGCTCGCAAATGAAAAGCCAAATTTCCAAAAGAATGAGAGGTATCCTCAACTGTAGGACCATCCCTATAACATTAATTGGCACAATGGGAAGCCAATTCAAAATAACTAGAAAAATTCACAAAATAAAGTTCCTCCTGCTCCTTTGCAGAAAAATTTTGTGAATTTTGTTGATGAAACACCTTGGTGTGTTTTTTTCCAACTGACACATACCTCCCAAACATGTTCAGTAGCAAGGAAAATTAAAGAACAACAAGCTCAATCAAATGATTATGAGCCAATGGATGAAAATTATGTTGAAGTACCTATGCTTATGCATAAGTCAAATTTTTTTGATGAGGAGTGTTCTTCAAAGGAAGAATCACATGAAGTTGATGTTGATTGTCAAAGACACAAATAAGATTCTTACCATCAACAAATTTTCCTTGATGAAGATGAAGAGATTGAGGAAAACATGTGTGCTATGGAAACAGATGAAATGGATGTGTCCTTGAGAAGAGCTTCTGATGATGACTATAAGAATATGACAACAACATTGGTTGAGAAAGATATAAACATTCACAACTTGAGAAGTGGAGTTGTTAATTGTGATCAAGGTAAGCCTAGTAGTTTATTCATGAAAGAGAATAGTGCAAAGAAATGGGGGGCTAAGACAAAAGAATTGGACAAATTTAAGAAAGGAGAGGTCAAAACTAAGGAAAGTAAGGGACCTTAGATTTGGGACAAAAAAGATACTACAACCAAGAAGCCTAATGAGGCTGTTGTTTCAATTGTTAGGTTTAAGACTTAGAAGTTAGGAGCTAATCATGAAAACAAAAATGATAAGAAAGAGACTGAGAAAAAGTCAAAGCAACAAAAGGTTCAAGTTGAAGAATAGAGTGTAGTCCCTCATGAACTACAAAATTATAGTTCGTTTGACATGATTCAACTATTGTCTCAAGTGAAGGTTATTGTTCCATTAATGGAAATGATTAGAATTGATGAACACAAGCAGAAGGAAATGGCCCTTATCAATGGTGCCACTAAGGCTTATGAAGATAAAGTGGTGCCTAATCAACCCCAAGTGATTGGAAATCAAGTTAGTGATGAGGTGATGGAGGGAGAAATTGGTGAAATACCCCATATTTACTTGGGCAGTACTATTACAGCTTTCCCAAGTAACATTGATCTATTTTATGTAACTCTTCTCGTTGATGGTAAGCTTTTAAAGAACTGTATGATTGATTCAAGAGATTCATCCAACATCATGTTAGTAGAGATCATGAAGAAAATGGGCTTGAAGAGAAATTGTGCTTATGGAAAATGCCATGCCATGCCATGGATTCAAGAGAGATTCTAGTTATAGGAGTGATAAAAGGTGTCTCATATAGGCTGGTTGCTTTCCATGACAAGGAATTTATGATGAGTATAGTTGTGGTAGACATCCCACCCAACTATAGTATGTTATTTTCAAGAAAATGGAGTGCCTCCATGGGAGGTAGCATGCAATGTGGCATGTCCTTTGCAACTTTTCCAATTGAAGGAAAGGACATTAAACTTGTGAGGGAGCCAAGAGCTCCATATATGATTAAATTCATGGAAGAGGCAAATAGAATCCATTTTGTAAATACCATAATGGAAAATTTCAAAGTGGAAGTTACAAGAAGAAGAGGAGAAACAACCAAAATCTCTAGAAAAAGTACTACAATAACAAAATAATGATGATCTATGGAATATGCATTTTGACGGTGCTTGCTCGAAGGAGGGAGTTGCTGTAGGGGTAATTCTGATATCTCCTAGTGGTAAGACTTTCAAGTTTTCATTTCAATTATTGTTTTCATACACAAAAAATGTAGCCAAGTATGAAGCATTGCTACTAGGCCTAAAGATAGCTGAGAAACATGGAATCAAAAAGAAGAGTCATTGGAGACTCAGAACTTGTGGTTTCTCAAGTTAGAGGAAAATATGAATCAAAAAATACTAGGCTAAGATAGTATAGAAATGTTGTTTGGGATTCAATTGAGCAGTTTTATGCCTTTGGTATTGAATGGTTTGACATTAGCAAGAATAGAGTAGCAGATTTACTTGCTAATATTTCTCTATTTCTAGATGACAAATTTTTCTGGAATTTTAAAAGTTGAAGTGCAAATCAGACCTTCAGCTCCTAATAACATAAAGAATTGGCAGGTGTTTAATGATGATGGTGACATCTTAAGATTCGTGTAATGCATAGATGAATATGAGGGTCAAGAAATCAAATTTGGAGCCTTTGTGGAGGAAGTGGATGACAAGGTCATCATCTTTGGAAATGAGATTATTTAGTTGAAGATAAATGAGATTCCAAAGGGATTGGTTGCATTGGAAAGAGTGTTTGATGGCCCTGATAAAATAAATGCAAAGCAAACATCCACACACAAAGAGGACCTAGAAGAAGTAAATCTTGGAACAAATATTGCCCAAAAAAAGGTTTATATTAGGAAGAAGATGAAATCTCAAGTCAAAGCAATGCTAATTGTTTTGTTGAGAAAGTATAGACACATATTTGCATGGTCTTATGATGATGTGAAGGCATATAGGGAAGAGCTATTTCAACATGAGATACCTTTGAAATTAGATGCCAAGCCCTTCAGGATAAAGCAAAGGCCAATAAATCCCACTCTACAACCTAAGATGTAGGAAGAACTTGTGAAGTTGAGGGATGCTGGGATTATTAATCCAATTAGGCATTCAACTTGGGTTTCAAAACATGTTCCAATTAGGAAAAATAATGGTGACATAAAACTTGTGTTGACTTTAGAAATTTAAATGTGTCATCATTGAAGGATAATTATCCTATGCCAAACATGGAAGCCATGTTACAAAAGGTAACTGGTTTTGATCTATTATCCATGATAGGTGGATTCTCGGGTTATAATCAAGTGGTAGTGAAAGAATCTGAGCAATACAAGACAACTTTCACAACTTCGTGGGGCACTTATGTCTATGTGAGAATTCCATTTGTGTTGACAAATGTAGAGGCTACCTTCTAGAGAGCCATGGATGTGGCATTTGCAAACTTTATAGACATACTTCTAGCTATGTACCAAGATGAATTGACTGCATACAGTAAAAAGGAAGGAGATCATTATATGCATCTAGAGAAAGTGTTTAAGAAAGCATTAGAGTATGGAATTTCCTTGAGTCCAAAACAATGTGTATTTGGAGTAAAAGAAGGTAAAATTTTGGGCCATATTCTGTCCAAAGATGGAATAAGAATTGATCTAGAAAGAGTGGCTGCAATAGACAAAATTCCATAGCCAAAGAATGCTAAAAGAATTCAATCATTCTTTGGCCAAATCATTTTTTTTAGAAGATTTGTGACTAAATTTCCTGAGATTACAAGGCATATTTCTAATTGTTAAAGAAAGGAGAGAAAGTGGTTTGGAGTGAGGAGCCTAGTGAGGCATTCAAAAGTATAAACATATCCATTAAGGATGCTCCAATGCTGAAATCTCCAAATTTTTCCAAGCCAATGCATATATTTTCTTTTGCATCTTTTCATAATATTGTTGTTGTATTGCTATGGAAAAATGATGAGAGATTTGAACAACCCATTGCATTCTTTAGTAAGTCTTTGTAGGCTACTGAACTTAAGCATGAGATGACAGAGAAACGGGTCTATGCATTAGTCAAGGCTGTAAAAAAATTTAGAACATACCTAATGGGAGCTATAGTAATAGCTTTTGTGCCAAGTGTTGTAGTGAAAGATATCTTCACTCAACAAGAAACCACAGGTAGGAGGTACAAATGGATCAAAATGATCCAAGAGTTTAATATTGATGTTCAGATTACTAAGTTGGTGAGAGGACAAGGTTTAGCTAAATTTATGGTTGAAACCAACTTGGAGGAAAATCAAGTGAATCAAGTTGAATGTGTTGACGTTGCACACATTTGTGACATCCAAACTCATGAGTAGTATAGAAGGATTTTTCAATACTTGTAAACCATGCAATGTCATGAGGATATGGATAACAATGAGAGAAGAAATTTGAAGTTACACACCATTAAATGTCATCATTGATAATGAACTTTGGTGGAGAAGCCTTGAGGGTGTATTACTTAAATGTGTTGATGAAAAATAGGTGTTGGAATTACTACAAGAAATGCATAATGTGGTATGTGGCAGCCACTACATGGCTAAAACAACTGCTCATAATATTTTGAGAGTAAGGTTTTGGTGGCACACAGTTTTTAAATATGCCCATAAGTTTGTTAAAACTTGTGATGCTTGTCAGAGATTTGCAGGAAAGCTTAAATTTTTCAGGTTTTCTACCACTTAGGCCTATTTCAGTCCAAGCCCCTTTTCAATAGTGGGGTATAGACTTCATTGGTGAAATATCAAAAAAATTCAATAGAGGGAATTCTTGGATCCTTGTTGTAACTAATTATTTTACAAAATGTGTGGAGGAAATCCCCACCAAGAAGGAAACCAATAAAGTGGTAATTTATCTCTTGATGAATAATATCCTGAACAAATTTGGAGTTCCAAAGAAGATTATCTCAGAAAATGTCGTGTTTTAAATCTAATGAGTTTAGGGAATTTTTTGATAAACAAGGAATACAAATTTATTATTCTTCTTCTTACCATCCTCAAGACAATGGTAAAGATGAATCTAGCAACAAAATTTTAATGAAAATCATCCAAAGGGTGATAGAGAAGAACAAGAAAGCTTGGGACTCAAAGATAAAGTTTGCACTATGGGCAGACAAGGTTACTATCAAGAAGCCATTGGAAATTCAATATTTGGCCTATTTTATGGTCTAGATGTTATACTTCCTCAAAACAATCTATTGAAAATGTATAAGTGTGTGCAAGAGTATGATGAGAACATCTGTGATGAAATGTAGCACCGAGTTGACAACTTGATACAGTTGGATGAAACTAGAAGAGAAGCTCATGATAAGAATGCTAAGATGTTGCAAGTCAAGCACTTGTATGATAAAAAGAGCTTCTCCTAGGAAATTTGAAGTAGGAAGTATGGTATTGATGTGGAATGCAAGAGCTCAAGATAAAGGAAAACATGGGAAGCTTGAGGCATTATGCTTAGGCCCTTATCTGGTATCAAACGCACATGGTGAGGATTCATATTTTCTCCAAAGTTTAATAGGTGAACTTCTTGAACTTCCAATACATGGAAAATTATTGAAGCCACATTTCTCTTGAAATATGTTCTACTCTATGTACATTTTATATTCATGTAAATTTTGTACATAGGTTTGGTGTGCTTTGGTCTGGTCTCCTTGCCTTGTCTAGGAAATTCCTTGGTTTTTGGTGTCCTTGTGCTTGGTCTGCTTCAACCATGAGATCTAAAATCTTTCCATGCCTATGAGAGGCATGCATCCCCAATTGGAGCCATTGGTGGAACCTTCAAATTTTCATGTTCCACTAGTCTAAAATGCCTTTACTCGAATGGCTTCTTGGTATGGTATAAAACGAGTTTAGGGTTTTATGTTATGTGTGGTTTTTTACTTAACATTTTTTCCCCTTGTCCAAATTATTGTTCTTTGGTCTAATCCTTCGTTGAATTTCTATGTTCAATCTCTAGTGAATTTAAAATAACTTAATTCTTTGAAATAATTTGGTTAACCGACCCCTTATGCTTAGGCTCTCCATTTACCTGTCGCATAATATTTTCCTTACCTCTTTGGTCTAGGGATTTAATATTTTATAAAGTTGAAAATTTGAAATATTTGGCCTTTACATCCTTTGCAAACTTGGTCTTAAGTCCTTTTATGTCCCATGCCCTCGTTCTTCCTAGGTGGTCCCTCTTTTAAGAACAATCTTTTATGCACACGCTAATTGTCCTCACTTAACCTTTTGCTTACCAGTTAGCAAATCACACATCACAGATTGCTTCATGACCACTTGTTTTAAAATTTGCGATGAGTGATGAACCTTTCCCTTTATATCGCTCATCGCAGATGAGTGTTGGACCTTGAGTTTCCTAATAGCAATGTGTGATATGGAGGATTTCCTTGCTATCACTAGCTGCTTTTGTATCACTGATAAGTTTCAAATTAGTGATGCATGATAACCTTATGGCCCTTTGTATTTACTATTCTATAACTTATCATGGTGCTCCCTTATCTTTTCCATATCAGTGATAAGCGATGAAGTCTATGGTTCCACTATTTCATCACTGATTTGAGTGCCACTAAGGGGAACACTTGCTTGACCCTTGATCTTGTAATATGGACACATGGCCAAATCATGATCTATCCCCACTTTCCTTCCATCACTAATATGGTTCAACTGATATTAAACATATCAATGATGAGTAATGGAAGTATAAAGTCAAAAGAAGAAGGCCTAATTTTATAGCTAAAATTTTATCGCATTTGATGTTCATATCGCTAGTAGGAAGCACAAAGGAAAGCGAGTATTAGCGATGAGTGATGGGCGGTCAAGTCTAGTGCCCATCGTGCTACCTAAATCCATCACGGTTACAAATGGAAGCTAAGGAACATATCAGCGATGAGAGATGGGATATTCGATGGAATATACCCCTCATCACCGGGTATTATAGAATCACAGATTTTTTCAAAGGAACAAAGATCAAAGTAGTGATGAACGATGGATTTCAAGTAAAGGGTGACTAAGGAAAGTAAAGGCAATGTGGCAATATCAAAATGGAATCACTAAAAGAAAAAAGACAAAATGTGAGGATGAAGGAGAGCCATTGATGGAGTTTTCAATCAAAGTGATCAACGGCCAAAATTTGAACTTAAATAGTTAAGGGTCAGTTCACTTGCTTGAGCTTTATTTCAATAATTATGGTGAATACACTCCATTCCTTGGCCATAAAGAAGGTTATTGTCTCATTTTTCCTCACAATTGCAAGCATTCAAAGCAAAAGAATTGTTCAACTTTGAGAAGAAGATGTGAAGAGATCAAGAAAGGAGTTGTAGAGACATTACAGGCTGATTTTCCCAAGTAAGCAAGTAATTACACTTCTCTATGTCAATTGTGTTTGACTTAAGCTAGTTTAGGGAGTTAGTGAAAAGTTCTAAAAATCCTTAGGTGCTTATGGTTTTCAATGGTTTTGATATTGTGAAAAATCGTTTAATTGGTAAGAGCTTTGTAAGGTTTGGGAGGGTTTTATCCTACAAATATGTTTCTTAAGAGCATAAACCGATTAGCCCTCATTTACGAGTAAAAATTCATAAACCCTAGATGTCAACAATGATTCAACTTGGTGAATCCTCGGGGGTTGAGGGTAATCCCAAATAGAAGAAGCATAAATTTTCTAAACCTAAGCCAAAATCTTCAAAAAATTCTATAAAATCTAAAGGAGAAAAGAGAACTCTTGCTAGATTCATGGAAGGTGAAGCTAAAGAAATAAGTGAGGGAGGAGCACAAATTAGTAAAAGACCTATAGGGTAGGGTACTATGACTAGCAAATTTATTGGAAATGTTGTTGGGATTGGGGAGGTCCCTCTACACTAAAGTGGTTGGGAGTTGTTTTTATATGCCTTCAACAGGAGATATGCTAAACGCCCAACACATCACCTATGGGGTTTCAACCATGGGAGTTTGGTGGCACCAAACGTATTCATTAAAGTGGATCTTATACTGGAGCTAGCAAAACATTATGATTCTAAAGATAGAACAATAAAAATTGAGAATGGAACCCCACTCCTTGACATCACTAGAGATGGGATTGTGGAGGTGTTTAAACTAAACCCTAATTACAAAGTTAGCATCATTTTTTCTGATTTGTGTATGAAGTGTGAAAAAACAAGTATGGATATAGAAGACATGTACTTTCTAGGTACAAGAAGGATGATAAAGGGGGTTTAGATCCTAAGGACTTAGAGCCTTTTGACTATGAGGAATTTGCATATTATTTCAATAATATCTATTATTGCTTGGATCAAGTTTTGGCTCACAAGTTTGATGCAAGGATTCCAACTGCCTTGTTGGTAATGATCATTGATATTCAAAATTGGAATTCCAAAAGGGGTTTTGACTATGCGGCATATATTGTAGAGAAGATGTACAAGGGATTGATTGGATTAAAGGATGGAAGTGCCCCATTTGCTTTCCCCCATTATTCTTTATTAATTCATATGATTCTTTACATTAAACAAGAGAAATGGAAGAAGCAAATTAAGCTAAGGTAGAAGGGTGAGGAAAATAATGATTTTCTTGTCCAAATGTGGACTCACATTTTGGACCAAAATTGTCCCCATTAAAATTATCTTGTTTTCTACAATTTTATGCGGTTTGGTATCTTGGATAGTTTGGGTCTAGTACCCCTATACAGAATTTAAAAAATTATCAAGGAGATTATGCACCCCCATGAGCTTGTGGAAGGAGCAACACAAACTCATAACTGGGGTGAGTGGTTTTTACATACACATTATACTTTGATCAGGGCTTATGGATCCAAGGTTACACCTCACTTCCTACCAATATATGTTTCTAATAGGTTGGCATTCATGGAGCTCATGTGGTAGCTATATTTCATGGATAAGGAACATTTCAAAGTTCCTAGGAAGGGTTTGGTCATCACACCACAATGCTCTTTTTCTTATTTTAAGGCTACTACAAAGGAAGGTGTAATGTCCCCATTTTGTGAGCATCAGAGTTCATAAGGATTAGCCTATCATTTGACCCTCGTAGGCTAACATTTATGGATAGAGGGTCTTCTGTGGTAGTTACCAGTGATTTAGAGACATTACTCTTCAGCTGGATTTAGGTTTTGGCCTTTGCACAGGTTATTTGACTCAGATTGGCACACTTACTATTTATAGTAAGTTACTATTTTGGGAGAGTCGAGGTTCCTATTAATAGAAAGACACCTGAGCAAAGCATTTTGGCAGTGTCAACCTTGATTGGACCTTTGCAACTGTTTCTAGACTTAGTTTCACATACTTACTATTTATAGTAAGTCACTATTCAGGGTTTCTATTTTTAGACAGGCATCCAATCACATGGAGAACAGGGAGAGTTGACTCCTGGCTCAAACGGCTTAGCAATCAGACAAGTACATCAAAAGATATTAAAGTTTAAGTGACTTAAGTGATTTATTTAATATTTTAATATTATTATAAAGTTATAAAGTAACTTTATAATAATAAAGTCACTTTAATATAATCAATTGTGTTAAGTGAGTAATTTAATGTGGGAATAAATCTTTTATCCCATATTGGCCAGGAAGGTGTTTGAGCTCTCTTAAGGAAAGAATAAAAAGAGAGGCAAGAGCTCATTTTGGATATCCAGTTGATGAATAATATTTTTGATTGATTTTTATTTGTGGAGCCTAGGGCTTTCACAATTTTCTTCTTTGATCATAGGAAATGAAAACTTCCTATTGATAGCATAACTGAGGGAGTGAAAGATCTCTTGAAGGGTTGAAAATTGAGGAGAGGATAATTCGGTCCTTTCATTTATGCATCATTGAGGAGATACAAACAAGGGTTTGAAGAGCATATTTTAGATCGTTGAATATTTTGCATTGCTGCTACAATACCCGTGCTATAGTACATGTGAATAGTAAATGCTACAGTGCCGCTACAGTATAATCCAGATTTGCAAGGGTTCTATGTAGAATATATTTATTTCTGATTGCTATAGTGGCGTGAACAGTGTCGTGCTACAATGCTGGGCATTCATTATTGCAGATTCTAAGCATTTGTTGGGTTCACAGTGGTCTATGGAGCTAGGCATAGCCTTTACAAAGTGAATCAATTGCAAAGGAGGCATCTTGAGTTGTTGTTCATACATTCTGGGCAGTCTTGATTCCATTTCATGCACTTCTAGATTGAGGGTGTTGCTACTATAGATCTGAGTATGTGATAACTAAACTTATGGTCCTTCTACACTCAGAAAATCCTCTGTCATTTAAGGTTATAGGTATTTGTATTGAGAAATCAGATTATTTAATACTGATGTTTGTATTTATTTCTATTCTCTCAGTCCTATAGTCAGTTCTGAGTAACTTTTGACTGTAAATCAAAACATTTGGTGTTTATTGTGTATTTCTAAGAGTCAGTTTATCATTGCCATGCTCTATGTAATCTCAAGCAATCATTGTGATCAGTCTAAATGGTATTTTCTGAGTATGCCAAATTCTGATATGAACTTCTGAGCAACAATATATAATAGAATCAGTCATTGCCTTATTCTAAAGTTCACATTTAGTGCTATCACATCAAGTCTGGGAAGTAAAATGTAATGATACTATGTTGAATATTGATCATACTGATATCTATTGCTAGTCTGTAAGTTGTTGCACTTCCTTGGGTGTTGTTTGTAATGTTTCAACTGCAAATATAAACTCAGATGGTAACACAGAGGTTTGATATAGCATTTGGCATGAGTTTCCTGCCTATTTATTGATTATTTTGGGGTTGTCCAAGTCTGATATTAATTCTTGAGTGGTTATATTGTAGAAATTCAGTCCTATATGAGTTTGGAATGACTTGGTTATGACCCTCAGATTTTCTTTTGCTTTATATATTAAATGACAATCTAATACATGCATATATTTGATAAAGTTGCAAATCTATCAAACGAAAAATATTTGGCAAAAATTAGAAAGTTAATTGTTCCATCAAGGGTGGGACATCACATAAGGCTATGAAAATTTTGGAACAATGTTAAATAACCTCACGCTTCCAGTTGATGAGGTCAAAAAATATGACCCTAAGAGGTTTGTAAATGAGATGAAGAAAAGGAAAGGTTTATCTAGCTTTTCCCACCATTTCTTGTATACTAATGATGTGATTAGAAATTTGAAAATTGATGGAGCAATGACTTCAAGAAAGGAGTGGGTTGTAATTTGTGACATTGAAGAAGATATATTGTAGATGAATGTACTCTATGTGATGTAAGAGCATCCAACTTTGTAGGGAAATCTTGCATCACCCAAAAAAAAAAATCCTTGATTTATTTAGTTGTTTTGAGTTCCATGATGGCACTTAAGGGGTGTAAGACAGTCAGAAATCACAAAAGAAAAAAAATGGTCACTTACTATTTTTAGTAAGTTGACCTAAATGAGACCATATGGACATGAAAATTTACCCAAAGGAGAAAAACTAAAAAACATTTTTGGTTGCAAAAGAATCACCTCAATACCTTGAACGGTTTCAAAGATATTCAAGTTTTCATCTCAGGAAAATTCTCCAATGCAGCTTCAAATTCAAATATGAAAACCTTAGAGGTCCTAAAATAGATATAAAAGTTGACGAACCAACCTTTGGTGGACTCAACATTGTAGATCTCTTCAATATATTTCTAACGAGATGTTATAATATCTAATCAAACACCCGGATCAAAAGTTATGGCCAGGCGAAGTTGCCCCTCTAAAAAGTAAATTTCATTAAATTTTCTTCCAAGGCCATAAATCAAATGACGAGACTTTTGGCACCAAAAAAAAAGGGAAAGTTATAATTTCTAGAGAATTCTAGGGTGGTTATTGTTGGGAGTTAAGTTATCTCAACCTTTGCAATTTCCTAAAATTAAAATATTAATTTATTAATGCTTATGTTGTAATTTCATGCTCATATTAATTTGACATCTAATATGGCTTGGCACGGTGAGTTGTCGGCATATTGGGAGGTGACATAGGATGTGACATGGATGTTGTGGTCTCCACATGGCAATGTAGGCATCCCACTTTGGGAAGAGATTCTTCCACATGTGTCAGAATCTTTGAGGGATTCTATAAAAAGTTATGATAGATTCTTATGACGAATTTCTATGATGATCTTATGATGCATAAGAGCCAGATTCTATGACAAGTTGGACATGTGTTGGAAGGAATCTTTGCATGAGGAATCTAGGCACCCAAGTTTTACCTAAGATAAGTTGTAATAGAATTTAAGAGGCATCTTCTATATTTAGTTAGTTATGACAGATTCTCTTACAGTTGTAAGAATTGTCATATATAATGGATTCTATGACAAAGTAAGGCATCAGTCATACCTATTAGGGGTAAATTTGGGGTGCCCAAGCATGGAGGCATGTAAAGGGGGTTAGGACTCATGTGACAAGTGTCACAAGAGTCAAATATGTGTTTGGAAAATGTGCCACAATAATTTGGGCTCCCATCTCTTGTAGCTAGTTATAGAGGCTACCTTCATACTTGTATTCTCTATATATTGGATGCCTTGAAGTGGGTTTTGTATGTTGAATATTGTAGGTATCGAAGTGTTGTCAGATTTCCTCTAGAAGAGAAAGATGTAGTCTCCATGTTAAGGCTATGAGTCTACAATTATATTGTAACCATATTGTTACAAATTAATACATTGGTTTGATGCTTTGGAGTGTGGGGTTTTTTACCCGAAAGGATTTTCCCTGCGTCTATCATGTTTTCTTCTCTTATGTCTATCTTTCTTCTATTCTTCATGTTTCTCATTCTTGAAATATAAATTGACATGTCATTGTGATGTTGAAATTTTCTTAGATTTTAAACTACATCAACTTTCCTCTAAGGATTAATGCATGGGAAATTAAACTATGTGTGTTTCCCCTTTAAGGTATAGTAGTATGTGCTTATATCAAGATGATTGAAATCTGAATTTTTTAAAGAAGCATAAGATACTGAAGGAGCATACTAGTTCTTGCAAGGCTTTTCGAGTTTAATCTTTTCCCTTTCATTTGGTATTAGAGCTTAGGTCTAGACTTGCATGTTCTTGCATGTGTATGTATGTAAGTTGCATGTATTTCCATGGACTTGCATGTAACTTGAATTTGCTCGCATGGTGATGCATGTGGTATTTGGGGTTCAAGGCATTTCTTTTGTTGTGATTTATAAGCTTGGAAAGCTTGAAGGAATCTATTTTGAAGGAATTGGCTAATTATTAATCCTTGTTTGAGTGGAAGTTTTGTACTTTTTCTTGTTTTTTCGAAACAAAAATCATTGTGAATGATGGAGAAGATAGAGTTTTATGGAGTTGATCATGTGGTTGTATTTGATATGTTATTGGTCTAGAGCTCCTGTTTGATAGCTGAATAACCTTGAATACATGTAAGGCCATGGAGTTGATCATTGCATGATCTAGAAGCTTCTAGAATAGCCTACTTCTCTCTCTGATGCATGTGCATGTTTGTGGTGGAGTTGTCCTACAAATGGGCCTAGAATTTCCTAGACCTCTACTTTCCTGATGGATGTTTGTACTTGCATGGTTTAGATTCATGTTCTTTGGATTTGAGGGTTTTATGAATTTTTCATTAAAAATCTATGGTTATGCAAATCATGATATACCATTATTTTGGTTTAACTATTATGGTTATTTTTAGACTTATGGGTCTTCCATATGTTAAGTGGATATGGATTTGCATGTGTTACAAAACATAGTGGGTTTCTAGGTTTACATGGTTAATCAAACCTTGTGATTTTACAAATCTGTACATGAACTATTTTTCATATTATGATTCCCTTGGGTTTTTTTTGGATATAAGATAGTTACAGGTTTTCATGTATGCTTCATGCATGTTTTGAGAAGGTTTATAGCTTTCTCGTTGAGGAAATGGCGATTTGATGGTGGTTGTGAAGTTGGGATAATTTATTTTTTATAAGCTTTTGGAAAACCTATTTCCTCTAAAGGTTTTATAGTTTTCCTGTGTTCTAAAAGCTATGAGTTTGTTTAGATATTGAGTATTCACTTGTTCAGATGAAACATGTGTGATCTATTATTGTAGATGTATAAGTAATTTCAGATTTATATAGAGATTATTTTTACAAGTTTTACATATTAACCAAAATATGTGGTTTATAGATCTATGGAAAATATTTGGACTCTTAGGGTTTTATGGATGACAACAATTGTAGATTTGTAGGAATGATTGATTAGTGCCTTGACCATGGTACTTAGTTGTGAATTTCCTTGAAAAATTGATCTTGTTCATGATCCAATGTTTGATCATTGAAATCTACATGTTATCTTCTATGATATCTCAATTTTGCATGTTACTAATTTGTGATGATGAGTTTGCATGTTTCATTGTATGGTATCTACAAGTTATGTAGTTTTTGGATTAGCTATGTATTTTCTATAGTGAGATGACTCATATGTGGACTATCTATATCCATGAGATTGATTTAGTGTTGACATAGATTTCATTAGTTGGCCTTGTCTGTGGCCATTTTTTCATTCGTATTTTTCTTTGAGATGAGAGGATGGATAGTCTATTATGGTACTTGTAGCATGTTGTTTATCTTCTTGGCTTGGAGATTTTCATTCTACTTATTATTTTGTTTTTCTAATATTGTGTTAGATCCATGAAGAATCTTCACTAAGGAGATGGTTTTCATGATGCTTGGAGAGCTTGGTATCACTATTCAATGAGAGCTTTAGCAATGACTATGGATTCATCACTTGGTGATGGATGATCTTCTTTAGTGTTGGAGATGTTACTAGGAGGAGCTCTTAGATATTTTTGTTGCAAAAGGTTTCTTTCACATTTGCATGGACATTAATTGGAGATGGTTATTTTCATGTGAATGGATATGTTGACATCTTGGTTTTCCATGTAATACTTCTTTAGTATTTGGTTGAGGTGTCATTATTTGTATTTTGATATGTGATCCTTGTTTTGATAAGATGGCTATGTTATTATGTCATGGTTTACTCTTGATTCTGGATAAGATTTTTGGCAATGATACAAGTGCTTGATATGTTCTTTGGCTCATATAATATTCTACGAGGAGGTGTGAGATCATGATGTAATGTTTATGTTCCTAATTTATGATTGGAGATTTGACATTGATCTTGTGTGGCTCTCTTGGTATTGGGTACATTGATCATTTGTTTGATTACTTCATGAGGATTCTTTGTTGCATTTGGATTTTGGCATGGATTAATTGGTTCTAGGTACTAATGGATACTCGGACACTTAGGTGAGGCTAGATTTCTATTGTGGTTAGAGACATGTGTTGATATGGTTACTCTTGATGAGATTTCAGCAGGAAGTCCAAGGATCCTACACCTTGGTTGGATGTGAGTTCAACATGGACCTATGAGGAAAGTGCTCTTGGATGAGTCATCATGACTTGAATATCTTAGAGGAGCATTCTCATTCCCACTCTTGTTCCTCTCAACAATTTACTTGAGACGTCTTGCCCAGTGTTTCTTTTAGGTGTATTATGTTTATGCTTTATATTCTCATTCATATGGATCTTGAGCTATGGATATATGGTTGTGTAGGGTTCATTTGAGGAGTATTGGAATGTTTATCTCCTTATGCATTGAGATTGCATTCATTGATGTTGAGTTTAGGAGATGTATTGGGCTGATTTCTTGATATGGGAATGGATATTTAGTTTGATCTTCTTTGGCTTGAGAAGCTTACATCCATTTTAATTGCATGATAAATATGTTATGTTTGATATTGATGATTGCAGATTTAGGTGTTGCTATGGCTTTTATTTTGGGGTGTTGTGGAGATCATACTTGACATAGTTGGTATTTAGAGGTGTATGTAGAAGGGTTTTCTACAAGTATGATGTGCATTGTTTCTCTCTATGGTCTTGGTTATCTTCCTAGATGTTTTGGCTCCACATTACATTGGTTTTGAGGTTTGGTTGGAGCTATTGTCATCACTTTCCTGTGGTCATGTGTTTTCACTTATGTTCTTGGGTGATGACATCAAGGTTCCTTTATCTCTTTCCTTTGTTGGGTATGGAGAACATGGGAGAGCTTTAGAAACTTGTGGTGATAGTTTCTCTTACAGGTTATTGACTTACAGGTTTTGCATATCATTATGGATGTTTCTTGGTACTACATGATGTTCTTTGCACTTTCTATATGATACTATTGGTAGACTTGGTATGCCTTCATCATTTTCATATTTGACATTACCCATGCAGTGGGAGTTCTTGAGTTCTTGGATGTGTGTGTTCTTCATTGACAGTTTTGACAGATGGAGCCTTTGATTGTAGTTTATGAGTTGGATATGTTGTTGGCATAAGCTATACTAATGTTTTGGATACCATTGAGGTATGGAAGATTGGATACCTTTGACACATGGAGCCTTTGATTACAGTTTATGGGTTGGATATTGTCAAACCCCAATCCGAGTACCTGCAAAACAACATAAACAAACACATTATATGGTGAAATGCAAGCAAGAACAAGGATTCCCCATGGAATCCATTTATAAAGTTCAAATTAGGAAAATAAATGAAGAATACAATGAACTGACAATAAAAGAGATTGAATCCTAATTAAACTAGCAAACCCATGATCCCATGGGGGGATTGGTGCTAGTTTGATGTGAAAATTGGCCCTTTCTCAATTCCTATGATGCAAGATTGATGTGTGATGATAATTGATCCACTTTGTTGATGCTTGATGAGTGCTCCAATGGAGAAATCTGCATAACCTAGCTAATATTCAATGATAATGCATAGAATTTGCTAATGATTTGAGAATAGTAAGTTTACTCAAATTATGGATGCTAAAATGAGGAATGAAGCCT
The DNA here is from genome assembly GCA_007258455.2 of Sequoia sempervirens. Taxonomy (NCBI): domain Eukaryota; kingdom Viridiplantae; phylum Streptophyta; class Pinopsida; order Cupressales; family Cupressaceae; genus Sequoia; species Sequoia sempervirens. Next base: position 74,954 of record VDFB02337302.1, read on the forward strand.
CTTATTTATAGATTGACAAGTTGAAAGCATGCCCAAAATAGAGAAATGTGGGACTAAGAATGAGCCAATGGAAAAGTGCCACTTGTCAACTTGTGAGTGGATGGAGGATGTGCAAGTTTTGATGATTGTGCCAATAAATGCATATTTTTAAATTTTGAATTTGTTGAAATGACATGCAAGAGGGAAGAGAGAATGCATTAAATGCCACTTGGCTCAAGGAAAAGGACATGTAAGATGGAGTTAATTCCTTGTTGGAAGGACTTATCCCACTTGGAATTTGAATTCAAATTTGGGGTATATTCCTCAAAAGATGCTTTGTTGAAGAAAATAGAGATTTAATAAATCAATTAAATCTATTTTCATGTGCAAGTGGGAAAAGCTAGAGGATGGGACATGATATGAGATTAAATTAATCCAAGTTAATTAATTTAATGAAGGGGTCAAGTGATGTGACTTATTTCACTTAGATTTATGGATTTATTTAAATCAAATAATGAGAAGAATGTGATAAGAGATTAATTAAATAAAGATTCATGATTTATTTAATTAACATAGATGATGTTAGATTAAATTAAATAAGGTTTTAATTTATTTAATTTAATAGATGGACTTTAGAGATTTAATTAATTAAAATTGACTATTTAATTAAATGGGGATAGTTAGATCAGATAGGTTGATTTAAATATCTAGAGAGAATGACTTAATTAGATAACTGATTTATTTAATTAAGATAAGAAATATTGATGAATTTAATCAGATAAAGGTATTTGATTATATGGTTAGACCAGAGGATGATTCAGGATGAAACGATGTTAGTAGTCAGGATCAGATACCTAATGTCGATCAGTACATTTTACGTGTATACATTTTTCCCCTCTTTGAAGCAATGCACTCATTGCGTTGGTTCAAAGAATAAACAGTCTCAATCAAATCCAAAAAAAAAAAATTCAAAATCTTGCCCCACTGTTGCCTGGCGAGAGAAAACGTGCCAATATATTGCCCCCTCAAGAGATTGGATGAAAATTTTAATTTTTGGGGGAATCTCATGAAAAAAGAGGGTAAGATGCCTAACAGGTCCGAAAAGACTCCAGGAGGCCTAAAACATGTCTAAATGGCATAAAACGATGTAAAAAAGGCCTCAACTGGACAAAAACGGGTTAAAGGGTTCAAAACCCTAGTAGGATAGCCAAACAGGGTCCAAAAATCTTAACTTTCAAGGTTAAAATGGCTACGAGGGGTCACTTTCAAGTCACTTTCACACCCATCCTTTTAGAAATTTAGCAATTCGAGCTCTGACCTCATGACAATATGGCGTAGCGACAGCTCCTAATGCACATTTCTGAGCGAGTTCAAACATACCAGCGGCCACCCGGCATTGGGGCACCAGTAAGTGATCCTTACCTGAGCTTTATTTCTCATTTTTTGTGCTTTTTTAATTCATTTAAAATTTGTTCCCTTGTAGCGGCGCTATATAGCACCACTCAAAAAACAAACTGCGCCGCTCGGTAGCCAAAATGGGCCACTATCACCAAATCGCACCATGGTGGTGGAGTTTGGGGTTTGGCGTCAAGCTTCAAACTCTGACGCTGATACCTTGGCCAGCAGGTCATTTTCAAAGTGCGACATGGCAGTGCCATTTTAGATAAGAATCTTCGCAAACTACACCACTCGGGGAAAAAGTGCACCACAACGGTGTTCTTTTGGATTTTAACCCCCCAACGTCACGGTTTGAAATTTTCAAACTACAATGCCTTCATGGGTGGTGACGCTGGGATTATTTCCTAGCCACTCGGAAATGAAAATTTTAAAAAAAATTAACATGGTGACCTTCCTTGATGCAGGATACAGCGAGGGAGTTGTAGTCCCAGGAGCACAGATCTCGGGAGATCTTTGGTTACTTGCGGGACCTCAGTGACAGGGACCAGGAGCGATTACGGGTCATGGGGCTGAGGCACATTTCATACGCAACGCCCATACGTACCCATCTTAGGATGATGTATGCACTTGCCGAGAGATGGCATAGTGAGACCTCATCCTTCCACCTTCCTACCGATGAGGCCACTGTCACCTTAGAGGACGTGTGGCGTATCTTGAGATTCTTGATTCATGGTCGGCACCTCATTTTTGATATGGATGCTGGGTGAGACACTTTCTATTTAGTCCTTGACACAGATGAGCTCATGATTCAAGAGGGCCAGATAGAGCTAGAGCGGCATAGGACACTGAAATTTCCATTTCATCTAGTAGTTGCAGCGATCATTTCTGGTCTCGTTGCCCCAGATCAACAGGGTCGATATTTTAGTCCCATCTGGCGACTTTGCTGGGAGCGGCTAGTTCGCAATAGACCAGTATGTTATTCTTGGGGGCCCATTCTTCTAGCCTCTCTCTATAGGGATCTCTAGGCATATGTGTATCGTGATGGTAGATCACTGTGGGCAGGTGTTACACTCTTGCATGTATGGGTGTGGGAGCACATCGTCGTTCTTCATCCATGCGTCATTCCAGTATCGATAGGGCTTGATGATCCCCTCATATGGCGCTACAGAGGTGGTGTGTCCTTTACACACACTGGTGAGCATGAGATTCCCTACTGGAGGAGGGTCCTAGATGAGATGATGGTGTTTACGTGGTGGCCATACCTTGGTCGGCCCAGATGGGTCGAGGATGCAGAGCAGATTTTCTTTGCCCGTCAAGATCGTTTCATGCAGGGGCGGGAGCACACCATGGTGGAGAGATACTTGCCAGGGAGCGTGCAGCATCAGTTTGGCAAGCCACAGGACCGGACCGATGATGACTACATGGCCATATTTTCCTGCACCACCTCACAGACATCATGGGGGCGATACATTCCTGCTTCAGAGGTTATTGACAGCTTTAGATAGTTGGTGGCCAAGCCATGGGTTTATGATCAGGGGCCTACAGATCCAGACGTTACACAGGCATACAAGGATTAGTTCTGACCTCCCCCACATTTGACAGTTCCAAGAGTAGTCCTCAATCGGTGGAGGATGAGAGGTAGAGGGGGAGGATGAGGAAGGAGAGATGGTGCATGACAGAACCAGCTGGTCAGGCCTCCAGTTCACCCAATTCAGCCAGGTCAGGCTGATGTTTTGATGTAGGATCAGGAGTAGGTTCCAAGCCAGTAGCAGGTCCAAGTGGATGTACCACCATGAGCCGAGGGTGAGGATCAGCCTCACGTGCAACCCCAAGTTCAACCCCCACCAGTACAACCAGTAGGGCAGGCGGACCCTCGGGATACATTGATTGTACAGTTGCAGGCCCAGGTGCAAACTTTGACAGGGGGGAGAGAACGGGCATGGACCGAGAGGGACCAGGTTAGGGCTGAGAGGAATCAGGCCATACTACAGAGATAGGCCACAGAGTTACAGGCGGCCATAGAGATGGGTCAGGGACGACAGTTGGAGAGCATGGTAGCCTCCTCTCAGAGTACAGTGTCCATTCGCTCTTATAGGGAGGGCATCTGAGAGGTTGATTATTACCATATGTATCACCAGGCCATACCCAGAGTAGCACGGGTCCCAGAGTACTCGTAGTGGACCAGCTACAAACTAGTAGAGGGTCACGGTGACAGAGGTGAGGGCAATAGATAGGAGGGTTAGGCATCCTTTTGATCGAGATAATATCATTTTTTGTGTCACACGAGCTCCTTTTTGATAGCCCAATGGGCCTTTTTGTACTGATTGACATACATGTATAGTGATCCGATTATTTTGTACTCTGACAGTTATTCGATGATGATATATATATATATGAGAGGATGATTTTGATGCGATGTGATGTGTATCATTTATTTATGCATTTATGGATGATTCTACTTCTATATGTTGTGCAATGATGTTATGGTGTTATATGATGTATTTATGGATGCATTTATTTCCGATGATATATGCATTATGTAATGATTATGACTAACAGATCTATATAATGTTGTTGACTTATGATATGCAGATGTATTTATGTGATGCATAATGATGCTGCAATCTATATGATGATTTATTTATGTTTATGTAAAATGATATGATATGTAATATGCAATATGCAAAATGATATGGAAATGATCTATGGTGTATACGAAAAATGATGCGAATCATGCTTTATATATGAAATGATTATGGATGGATGTACGTTCTTAATGTGATGTTATTTTGAATAAATGGTATGGAATGATTTTATGCAAAATGAAATGCGAAAAGTGATGGTTAATTACGAGGTGTTTCGTATGGTATGGATAATTTAATGGATATTATGTATGCCTTTATGATTTATGCATGATGTAATGTGGATGCAATGATCGTGTTTTATTTAATATGTGTTGTTGATTCAAATGAAATATTTTTACAATGCTAAGAATAACAAATGCATATTATCCTAAACATGTTTAATGATAATGTGAAAGGTATGTGATGCTTTTATTGTGATGTGACATGATATATGAAATGATATGTTAATGCAAATTGGTATGATGATGTTTTATGCAAAAATGAACATAATGTGGGAAATGATTCCTTATGATGTGACTATGTATGCTTATAATGTGATGATTTGCTAATATGTTTCATTATGCAGTATATGGTAATGGTTTATGAAATGTTCCATGCAAATGAATATTATGCGATGGTTTATGTGATGAATGCAATGGATGGAGAAAATAGATGCAATGTGATGAAACATGAACGTGCTTATTTATATAAAAATACTTGTAATAACACCTTTATATGGAGATGCAATGCACTTGTTTCCTATATGATGTGTTTATGCAATATGCTGATGATCTGTGTATGCAGGATCGATGATGATGATAACTAACTACCATAGTACCTTGTTAGCACGATGAGAAAGAAGGGATGAAAAAGAAAGACATTTCAACAAGTCATGAGATGATGAATATGAAAAATGATGATGATTTCTTGCCGAGGAATTAGGATTTTCAAAGGGCCAATTTCCTTATGTTTGATGACACATGTGCTACGATGCATCAAGGTATAGAAAACGAGGATGGCATTGTACCTGGTGTGATGGACTTTGACTTGACAAACAGATAGGAGCATTTTTGTTCACACCTGACATACAGAAACCTTGCTAGGATGTACTTTAGAAGTTTCAAACATCTCGGACCAAAACACGGAAAGGTATATCCTATCAATACAATAGTCAACAAGCTGCCCAAAACATCCTCCATACATTTCTAACAAAGCAAGTATTCGCCAAGTTATATTACAAGAACATCCAAAAAGCACGATAGACAAAAGATAATGATCATTGCCCCATTCCTATTTCTCTAAATCCTCTGTTCGGATGTCATTGAGAAGTCCTTGGAATGAGCACAATAAGATAAGTCAAAAAGACACAGATAAAGTAAACAAGCAAACCGATGTTCTTCAATACCGCTAACCAAAGGGGAAGTGTTTTCAAGGATAGGAACCGAAACTATTGCCAAAAGATAATGCCCATTGTAGGAAGGATGAATCCTAGGACATGTTAGTGGATGATGGCACATCATTTCATTTATCCTAAGTGTTCATTCTTTCAAATGATTGATATGGGACCAAATGGATGATAGGTTATCGATACCAAGAGCTGATCACTTTGCTTACATACTGCCCGAGACTTGAGACTTGATTTTGAGTTTCCACTTTTGACCGTCTGGACTTATTTCTAATTGCCTCACCAAAGGTTGAGGATGATGATTGTTTATTATGAATGATGTTTTTCAGGTGCAAGCAAGATGAGATGGGGGCATGTGCAGGATCATGGTATGCCAAACAGGCCCTTAAGTGGCAAAAAATTCAGAAAAATCAGTGTTAGGCAACTTGACGTAAATATTTGAATAAGTTATCTATATTATTTCAAAAATATGTAAGAATAGAATTTGTACAAAATTGAATTTAGTTTCTAAAATACTAGGTTTATTTAAAAATAAATAAAATCTATTTGGTGAAAATTTGAAAATTTGATGCAAAGTAGTACTTAAATTTTAGGAAAAATAAGAAGTAGGTGTTTGTCCGACCAACTCTAACCATAATAAAATGATAATATTTTTGTAATATTTTATATATAAGTAGAGGACTCATGTCCGATGTGATGCATATTTTGTAATTTTTTCCAAGTAAATAATTAATTATGAATTTTTATTTACTTTTAGAAAATATAAAACTCTGTCTCGACCACCTTTAACTTGGTCAAAAATTCATGAAATTTAATTTTTTTTTTTAATCCAATAGTATGTAAAGCATAGAATGTGATGCATGTTTTGATTCAAAAATATGATACCGCTTTGAAATTTATAGATGTTTTTCAATCAGCCTATCGATCAGGACTTTAGTCATAATTCTAATAGAAAATGAATAATAATTATTTATTAAATTCAAATTAAATCATAATTTATATTTTTGGAAAGCTGAGAATCTCCTCTAAAAACCCTTTTCGTTTCATTAATTTTCGGTGAAAAAAAAGTCGTCAGCCACATACCCTACAAATATTGCCACTTTTTGGCATACCATGATCCTGCACATACCCATGGATGGATTTTTTTTCAATTTTTTGGATGTTTTGCAATGTTTTGCAATGTTTTGAGGCTGTTTTTTGGTATTTTTGAGATTGTTCAAATGTTTTGCTTTTTGATTTTTTGATGTTTTGGGGTTTTTCAAGATTTTGAACAAAAGACCTATCGTAGGGGCCTCGGGGGTTGATCAACAGATTAGGCTTTCCTACATTATACATGCAGAGACCACATAGTTCGACTGACGACTTGACCGATTTATAGATGAAGATATACATGGTGAGACATCAATTTATTATGATAGACTCCTAAAGGACTAACCTAAGTGTCTTGGGGGATGATCAAAGATCAACCTTGCCTATGTTCAAGGCTTAGAGACCCATAGTTTGACAAGATGAATTCATTTTTGACTGTTTGATTGACTTTTGACCTGTTTTGGGATTTTTTTGATATGTTTTGAATGTTTTTGGATTTTCTGATGTTTTGATGTTTTTGGATTTTCTAATTTTTTGATGTTTTTGGATTTTTTGATTTTTAGGACTTTAAGAATATACACGAATCTGATCTAATGAGAACATGCCCCCAATGTGATGCAATAGACTACTTCGATAAAGGCAGGACAAGCTAACCTTGAGGATGGGTTGAGTAGTACTAGGAGGGATCATGATACGAAAATAGGCCAAGCTATGATGTGGATGTAGGTGGATGAGTGATGGATGGAGATCTAAATGCGATGGATGATGGAAACGTGATGGATGGATGATGCAAAACAAGTCGTAAAGATCCTGGTGGATGGGAGGTGCTTATTTACACAAGGTGCCTGTTTGCCAGGTTTTCACCAAGGTACTTGTCCAAAGTGCCACTGAAGTGGTTTTCACTAGAGGACGATTTTTCTCTTTACTATTTTTGATCCTTTTTCTGATTTTTTTTGGAATTTTTTTTTTTTAACTTTTTTTCACCAAGATGCCTGTTTTCCAAGTTTTCGCCGAAGTAACCATTTTTTAAGGACATATTTTTTTATTTATTTTTGGTTCTATACCTTGAAAGATTTAGGCATAAAACTTTTTGAGATGAGAGCTATTCATGGGCTCTTGCAGAGGTTCCCCTTCAGGTGTTGATAACTGATATGCCCCTGACTTATAACTGGTTGTGATAACGAATGGTCCCAACCAATTAGGTTTGAATTTTCCTTTACTATTTGGATTTGGGACATTCTTCTGATTCTCCTTTAATACCAGTTCTCTGACTTGGAAAGTCCTGCTTTTGATTTTCTTATTATAGCTCATTTTGAGTCTATTCTAATAGACTTGCAAATGATTTAAAGCATCTATACGCCGCTCATCCAATAGCTCCAGCTCATTTAGTCTTGATACTCGATACTCTTCATCTGTGATGAGGTTTTGTAGTGATATCCTGAGTGATGGGAGCTTGATCTCAATGGGGAGTACTGTTTCTGATCCATAGACTAGGGAGAAGGGGGTGGCGTTGGTGGGTGTGTGGATGCTAGTTCGATAGGCCCAAAGGGTAGGATTAAGCTGCAGATGCCAGTCACAACTTGCGTCATTGACTATTTTCTTGAGGATTTTCAGAATGGTCTTGTTTGTAGCTCCCGCTTAGCCATTGCCTTGGGGATAGTATGGGGTGGACAAGTGATGTTGGATTTTCAATTTTTTGCATAAGTTGTAGACATCCTAATTTTTACATGGTGTCCCATTATCTAAGATAATGGCTTGTGGAACACCATAGCAAAAAATGAGATAGTTCAGGATGAACTTTGATATCTACTTCCCAGTTATATACGTCATGGGTATGGCTTCCACCCACCTATTAAAGTAATCTGTGGTGGTTATGATGAACATGTGGCCATTAGATGAAGTGGGAGTGATTTTTCCAATGAGATCGAGTCCCCACTTCGAAAAGGGCCATGGTGTGACGATGGAGTGAAGCTCTTGAGCTGGAGCATGGATGAGGTCCCCATGTTGCTGACATTGTAGACACCTTCTAATGTAGTCATGTTCCTCTCTTTCCATAGCGGGCCAATAATACCCCATCCTTAGCAATTTCTTGGCTATGGTCATTCCACTCGAGTGCGAACCACAGATATCGTTATGTACTTCAGTTAGAGCAGTCAATGCCTACTTAATGTTTAAGCAACATAGTAGGGTTCTTTTTGTGCTTCTACGATATAGAGTATCTCCTAGGATGACAAATCAGGATGCCTTTTTGACAAAGGTTTGTTTTAGGTTTGATGGTAAGTCGGTAGGTATCACTCCTATTCGAAGGTATGTATAAATTTTGTGGTACCAAGGAATGCTAGGACCAATGATTTCACACATAAATTCTAATTATGGTACCTTGAATGCGGGAACGAGAAGCTGCTCTATTAGGAATTCATATTTTGGAACGTTGTGGGGGATGTCCAGTAAGGATCCAATTGTTACCATGGCGTCTGTTGCTCTATTGTTGGCTTTGGGTATCTGCTCAAAGGTGATTTCAATGAAGGATTCTTTGAGAGTCTCCACCAATTTCTTGTATGGAGTGAGCTTATCATCCTTGGTCTGGTATTCATCATTCACTTGATTTATTATCAATTAGGAGTCTTTGTATACTCTGAGAGCTATAATATTCCACTGCACTACTATTCTAAGACCTATGGTTAAAGCCTTGTATTCTGCAATGTTATTGGTACAGGGAAATGCTAGTTTGTAGGACCTTGGTATGCAATCCCCTTGTGGGGTGATAAAGAAGATGCCAGCTATTGATCCATGTTGTGTGTATGAGCCATCAAAGTACAGTTTCCAATGGTTGGCTACATTGAGATTGAAAATAGATTCATCTGGAAACTCTGAGATGAGAGGATTCTCTAAATAGATTGGTGCTTCTGCAAGTTGGTCTGCGATAACTTGGCCTTTGATTTCTTTCCGCTCCACATATTCAATGTCATATTTTGATAGTATCATCACCCATTTGGCCATTCTTCCAGTGAGCATTGCTTTTGATAGTAAGTACTTGAGGGGGTCAATTTTGGAAATGAGTTTTATTTTGTGTGCCAACATGTAATGTCTGAATTTATGTGATGCAAACACTACTGCTAGGAATGCTTTCTCAATGAATGAATAGTTTAAATCATGCCCCGCCATTGTTCTACTGATGTAATAGATGGCCCTTTCTGTTCCATTTTTGTCATGTTGAGCTAGGAGAGCCCCAAGGGCTATTGCTATTGCTGATACTTAGAGAATTAATGGCTTTCCTGGGATTGGTGGCATTAGGACTGGTGGTGTAAGTAAATATTCTTTGATTGTATTGAATGCCTCTTCACACTTGTTATCCCATTTTTACGCTACTCCCTTGTGAAGTAGGTGAGAGTATGGGTTATGTTTGTCTACTAGCTGTGCTATGAACCTTCGAATGAATTGAAGCCTTCCTTGGAGACCTCTCAATTGCTTCAATGTTTTAGGTGCCTCCATCTCAAGGATTTCTTTTACCTTTGTTGGATCTACCTCAATACCCCTCATTGACACTATATATCCTAGTAGCTTTCTTGATTGTACACCAAAGATGCACTTCTTTGGGTTTAATATGACCTTGTACTCTTCCAGCCTGTCAAAAATGGCACTTAGGGTTGGTATGTGATCTTTTCTCTTTCTGAATTTAGCTAGAATGTCATCGACATAATATTCGATAGTTTTGTGAATCATATCATGGAAGATTAATGTCATGGCCCTTTCGTATGTTGCTCCTGCATTCTTTAAGCCGAATGGCATCATTTTCCAATATTAAGTCCCCCATGGACAAGTCAAAGCCATCTTATGTTGGTCCTCTTTAGCTATCATGATTTGATTGTACCTTGAGAATCCGTCCATTAGTGACAGCATTTCATGTTCGGGTGTCATATCTACGATCATGTCAATGTTTGGAAGTGGGAAATCATCTTTCGAACATGCTTTATTCAAGTCTCTGAAGTCTGTGCAGATTGTGATGCCCCCATCGGGTTTTGAGACAGGCACCAAGTTTGACACCCATTCTGGATAATCTATCGGTCGAATGAATCCTGCATCTAGTAGCTTTTTTAATTCCATTTTAACTAATAAGGTGATCTAAGGGTGCATTTTTTGAAGCTTTTCTTTAACAGGCTTTGCTTCTGGATATACTGCTAAGTGGTGGACCATGATTTATGGATCAAGGCATGGCATGTTAGCATAGCTCCATGCGAAGTTTATATGTCTCTCTCTTAGGAAGGCTGCTAGGAGCTCTTGTTCCTTTGATAGTAATGACTCCACATGGAATGTAATGTGCGGGGTTTCCTCTTTTCCTAGATTAACCGGATTGTATCTTCCTACTAGGACTGCTGATTTTTCCTTATGAATAGCTCTAGAAGGAAGATTGAATCCCCCATCCTCAGGCACCATGGAGAGGTTTTCACTGTTGGATGTGTCCTTTCTTTTTACTTTTTTCTGGTTGAAGAGTGCCACAGTGTGGTTTTCACTCAAGGACTTAGATATTATTCTTAATTTTTCACTTTTGTGACTGAGGGATTCAATCATTTCCCCATAATAGGCATGTGTATCTAGCTCCATTATGAACCCTACTTTGTCATCCCCACATGGAATGTTATCCCGTAGTCCCATGAATTTTGAGAGCACCTCATCTTTTTCAAATGTATCAAGAATTGGTGCTCCTCATTGGTCATAGTCGATGAGTTGGGGGTATACTAGGCGGATTTCCTCATTTTGGTGGTCTAATTCAAAAGATAGGGTGCTAATCATGAAAAGAGTGGTATCCTCAAAAAGCCTAGGTAGGTTGGTCATAGGATCCTCGTCATCACTACTACTACAGACGTCGGTTATGTCAAATGTAAAGTTATCTATGGCGCGACCTGTAGATACTGGTAAGCATAGTTCTGCTGCAGTTTGCTAAGGAGGATTATTAACCTTTCTAACTGGAGGACCTCAACCACATATGGTTATACTTGGAGGGGTACATCCAAGGCCAAGATTTTTCATTCATGTCTCTGAAATGATAGGTATTATAAGCCCATTGTCATTTTTCCCAAGTCTTTGATTTATGTCATAGCCCATTGTGAGCATCATTTGCAGAACCTTGCTTCTGTCATCCATTGGTAAATCAGCTACTGGTCCCTCATCTTGGTATAGCATATGAGATGGATCTGCCTCAATAACCTTTTGGTCAAGATCTCCCCAACTTGTAAAGTTGGGATAGTCTTCAAGAGATGTTTGAGATGTGGAGGCTCCATTTACTTGCATACATCCCCATGATCTAGGAGATTGTGGTAACTCTCCTACTACAAAAGCATTTTTAGGGAGTTTGTAGTTTCCACAACCATTATCTTGGATGATGACCTTAATTTCAGAAATGGTGGGAATGGCGGGAGTGACAGGTGTCTCTGTCGTAGAATTGGATGCAAGAGTGGTAGGATCAATGTATGGTGTAGATGGACCCTCATAATTTTTCAGTACTTGGGGAATTTTATAGTACTTTGCTTCAAGTATTTTGCAATAGGAAAAGGGTTCAGGATTTCCATGGACGGTGACTTCTTGTCCCTCATGTGTGAATTTTACACATTGATGGAAAGTTGACGCTACTTCCTTCATTACATGAATCCATGGACGTCCCAGAAGGATGTTGTACAGTAAGTCGAGGTCTAGGACCTGACAAGTGGTGTCCATGATAGCAGGCCCTACTTGAATAGTGATTTTGATCATGCCTTGGGATACTCTATCTTGATCATCATATGCTCTTATTGTGATAGCCTTTCCTTTGTCGATAGAATCCTTTGAGATTTTTAATTGTTTGATGAGCTTGAGAGAACATATATTCAAGCCTACACCTCCATCCACCAAGACTCGTTTGAATTTTATTTTGTGCACTAGTACTTCTAAGTGGAGTGCATGGTTGTGAGATGGTTGAGCGGGGAAATCTTGGTCAGAGAATGTGAGGAGATTTGGTGTAATGATATTTCTGACCATAGCTTGGAGTTGTTCTGCATCAAGATTTATGGGGACAGTGGATGAAGCCAATGCTTCTTCTAGGATTCTCTTATGAGCAGATGAGATTTTTAGCAACTCCATGATGGAGATTTGCGATGGCGTTCTTTTGAGTTGATCTAGGACATTGTAGCCATTGGGGATAGATCTAGGTGTAGGCACTCTATTTTGCTAGGATGATCCTGTGATGGTAACTTTGCTGCCTCTTGTAGTGACTCCACAATCATCATGGGATCCTTTGATGGTGATGGTAGTGCAATGTTCCTCTAGGGAAGCAATGATAGTTTCATATACGTGATTTACATTCATGAAGGTTTCTTTCCCCTTATCCGTGTTATTATTCCATTTATTGCCATGGTTAGGCATCAGATTCATGTATATCTTAAGGTTTTGGTTTCCTGTTGCTTGTTCCACATTTATAATTCTTTGATCAATGAGATCTTGAATTATGTTTTCTAACCTCATACAACTATTTGTGGTATGCCCTTTGATTTTATGGAAGTCACAGAGTTGATTATCATTATACCAAGGCGGTTTCACGTCTGGTTCCTAGTAATTCTCAAAGGTGGGAGCCTTAATAAGTTTTTCATTTATCAGCTTCTTCATTATGACTTCAAGTGGTTTCCCCAAAGTGGTGTACTTTTGCTTGGGGTAATTCTTCTTCCATTGGGGTGGTCCTCTTTGATCATTGAGATTGTTGATTGCTTGATTGTTGTTTGGTTTTTGTGTTGCTTGATGATTTTTTTGGTGTTGGATTTGGATTTGTGGTGCGGGTGTGTTTTGGCGAGGGGCACTGATGACAACTTTGGCATCAACGACACCATCATTGGTAACATTTTTATTCCTTGCCCATGTGTGAGTTTTTTTGTTGTAATTTGTGGGTGGGAGGTTATGTTGTTGTTTGGGGTATGAAGTTGATCCCGTGGGTTGTGTCATAAGGGCTCATTTGATGCTGAGTGCCTTGGAGATCAACTGATCATATGTGGTAATTCCTTGGACCTTGAGATGGAATGCCAAGGGGTCGTCAAGGTTGGATATGATGGTTCATACTTGTTTTTCCTCGGGCATGACCCACTTGCTCTGATTGGCCTTGGATCACCATCGTTGTAGGAATGAAGCGAATGATTCGTTCTTTCCTTGTTTCAGAGCTGAGAGTTCTTCTAGACTAACATCCATGGCAATGTTGCATGCATAATTTTTAATGAATGAATCTATAATTTCTTAGAATTTTCTGATGCCTATACATAGGTGAGAAAACCATTCCATTGTGTGGCCAACCAAACTCCTAGGAAATATCCGCATTAGATAGGTATCATCATATGCGACTTCCATGCAATGAACCTGAAATTCCCTGATGTGATCTTCAGGGTTTCCTGTCGCTTGATATTTGTCAAATTTTGGGATCTCGAATCCCTTCAGGAATGGTTTCATCACAAGGATCCTATCAAATGGATAGGGACACAAGTTGTTTGGTGTTTTTATGGTTTGCCCTAATTGAAGATCAAGCACTTGTTGCGAGAGCAACCTGATTTGTGTCGTTACGTCATTTTGTAGATTAGGGGGTGGGATGAAGGTATTCTGGGGTGTTTTGATTGTGGGTTGGATGGATGAGTTGTTTGGTGTGTTGTTTGATGGTATTTTCACATTTTTTCAAGCTAGGTATGCTTGCACTTGCTGCTGTATAAACAACGCTTGTTGTTGTTCTTGTTGTTGCTGCACTAAGATATCCTAATGTTGAGCTTGTTGTTGTTCCAACAACCCTTGTTGTTGGGCTGCCAATTGGGTTGTTTCTTATTGCTCTTGATATTTGTTTATTGCTTGTTGATATGCTTCTAGTTGCATTACTTGTTTTTGTGCAATAAACTGTGTGTGTGCTTGTGCTTTTTGTGCTTGATATTGGGCGTGTGCCTGAGCTTGAGCTTGTGCTTGCACGGCTTGTTCTTGGGCTTGTGCTTGTGCCGCTTGTTGTTGCAATAGAATTTGGGCTTGAATAGCCTTTCGTGCTTGTAATGCGACTTGGGCTGCTTGAGTAGCTTGTGTAGCTTGAGAGGCTTGTTGTTGTTTTTTCAATAGGGCTTGGGCTTGTGTGGCCTATTGTGGTTGTTGTGCAATCTGGGAGGTTTGAGCATTTTGCACTACTTGTGCGGCTTGTTGGGCAGATAGCTACATGACTTTTTTCTTTTGCACTTGTAGGAATGCCTTTTGATAAGCAGCTTGGTGAGCGGCTTTCAATGCAATGTTGTATAGTTTTGATAAATTGGAGTTTGGTGGTGGTGAGGGTGGTGGTGGATTCAGAATGGTGTTTGTGGTGGTGGTGAGTGGCGATGTCGTGTTGGTGTTTTGAGTGGTGAATGGTGTTGTTGATGTGGTTTGAGTGGTGAATGGTGTTGTTGATGTGGTTGGTCCTTGAGATACCATGCTTTGAGATGTTAGGGGGGTGGTTGATGATGTCGCAATTGCTTGTGTAGTTGTCATTTGTTGTTGTGATATTGATGACAAGTTTTGAGAGTTTGGCGTGATGTTTTGATTGATGTTTGGAATGTTGGTTTGATTGATATTTGGTAAAGGTGGGAGGCCCAAGCCAAGTAGAGGTGTGGATAATGGTGGTAATGGTGGAAGGGTTGAAAATGTGAGGGGTGTGAGTTCTTGAGAAAATGATGTGGTGTTGAAAATGCCCCCAGGTCCGAACATGTCACCTTCTTCTTGCGAATTTGTGAGGAGAGAGGTTTGAGGTGTTGCGTAGAAGGATGATGATGATGGATCATTAGGATTATGGAAAGTGAGAGGGACACACTTATGTAACGGATTTTGGGGTACGTTTTGTTCCAAAATGGTGTTTGCATCCAAGTCTTGATTATTAACAAGGGGGTGTGTTTGAATATCATTAAGAAATGCATTTTTCTTATTTACATTAGGTTGAGTTGGAGCAAAAGATGTTGTGATTTGCGGAATGTTTTGAGTGATGTTTTGGGATGGGGGTGTAGATGAGATGGGGAGTGTGGATGAAATTAGAGGCATAACCTCCAAAGATGGTTCCACTATAGAGCTTACATCAAAATCAGAAGGTAATTTGGCCCCTTGTTTTGCTAGTTCAAGCATGTATAGTGAAGGGTTAGGCCTCATCATGATGTTGATGATCTTATGATTTTCTATATTTTGGAGCATTTTGGTTATTTCTTCATGCGACATCCGAAAGGTAAGATCTTCTTCTTGAATTTCCTCTTGTGGATTTTGTGATGATGAGATAGTCAAAGGATTGCTTGATTCGACTGGATTCATTTCGGCGTTCATTTGGCTTAGGTCACTTGAAGCAGGTATTTCTTTGTTGGCTTCCATGTTCTTCTTGTATTGAGATCTAGTTTGAACCATAAAACAAGGATCAATCTTCAAGAATATGGGGGGAGATGAATCTCTAGTTCTTTGGATTGATCTTATTTTATGCCCAAAAGAGAGAATTTTAGGATATCTTGAGGATCAAAAGGTGATATGATGATGATGCAAGATATTGATGATGTGGATGTTTTGATCTTTTGATAAATCTTGATTGGAATGCTATACTTTTAGGTCTTTTGGATATGTTTTGGATTTTTATTTTTGATTTTCTTTTGGGATTGTCCTTGACTTGATTGATTTTGGTTTGCTTTGCTTGAATAAATAGACCCTAAGATTTTGGATGATTATCTAAGGGGTAGATTTTCTCAAAGGATGATAATTTGAATATGTGTAGGGAGAAGGATGCATCTACCCACACCTATTCAAACAAGATGATAATTTAACCAAGCATATGAAGAAGGATGCATCTACATATACCTAGCTAAACAAGATGGTTTGATAACTTTGACTAAGCATATGCAAAAGGATGCATCTACACATACCTAGCCAAAGATGATTTCATAAATATTTCAAGGATTTTGTCTCAAGGATTTGATGATTTTGATTATTTCCAAACAAATTTTAGCATGAGGATAGTTTCAAGATTTCTCAAAAGATGATGGTGAGATGATTTTTTGGCTTGATGTTTGAAAGATGGGTGAAAATAGATTTGATTTCTTTTGATCCTAGGATGAACCTAAAAAAAAGACACTTTGTTTTCCTAGACTTCGGTATTGAAGAACTTGCAATGCTCTTAAGGACCTCTATAACCAAGAAGTGGTTCAAATTGAGCATACATTTCCGGGTTTTTCAAACGGATGAGCCTATAGAACCTTGTGAACTTTTTTCTTCTCTTGATGTGTTGCTTTTGATTGCACTTTCTATTGTATCTCTTGATGATCTTTCGAGTGTGAATCCTAAATTTTGAATTTTGACTCAAGGACTTTCATTTTGGGATTTTGACTTTCTTGAAAATCATGGGGCTTCAACACATGTGAGTCAATTTTGTTATCTTTTCTTAGTGCCTTTATTTTACCACAATCACTTCTTTTGATTAGGTTTTCCAAACTAGATGTCCAATGTCTTAATTTCTTCAAATCCCACAAAGTATGTTATGTGGAAATTTGATGAATTCAAGGCAAGGCTTATCTATTGTTTAACTTTAGTAGAAAAATTGAGATGTAATCAAAGTGTTTAGAAACCTTTAAGGATAAAATTCCAAGGGAAAGCAATAACACATGAATTGTGTCAATTGTATTTGTCTCCTAAAGGGTTTGAAATTTTGATGATGAAGTTTAAGTGTTTGTTCCCAAGATGTTTTCGAACAAGAAAATTATTTTGTAACCAAGAATAAGTACAACCCTATGGATATGAAAGACAATATTTGTTGAGTCCCCACTTGGACAAGTCCAGCTACGCTTGTCTTTAGTGAATGGTTAGATGCTTGACCCCACTCGCTCCCCTCCACGACACTCACTTATATGGGGCAGCCAAGCATCAAAATCCATGAAAATCCCATGGCATGCTTTCCATTTCTACTAAAAGACCGTAAAAGTGTGAGGCGGCTTTAGAACGACCGTTCTTGCACCAACAAATAGATCAAGGATTTTGGCAATTCTAAAACATGGGTTTTAATTAGGACTTTTCGTTCGTGGAGATTGACCCATACGACAAGAGTCCTTTTTTAGATCCATCTTGTTGGAGCCAACCACGTGATATTGGCATTTATTCCAATACCCACATTTATATCTTGGTTGGAAATACTCTTGGCTTTAGAGTGTTACCTGTTGAGTCGTTCCCTTGGGTGAGTACTTTTTCCCTAAGGCAGGCCCTCTAAGATAAACAAAAGAAAATAAACTTATTCATAGTTTGATCAACCCTTGTTTAGAAACAAAGGGAGAACACATGCAATAAGTTCATTCACACTCACACAAGATTTTGTTCAATTTTAAACCCAAAATGAATTGTGGAGGTGATTGCTTTATCTCAACCTAAAATCACAAAAAAAGGCCTTTTGATTCTCAAGATCGCTATAAAGCGCGAGAGAAGCACATACATCCTTTTTCAATGAAGTTAGTTTAAGTAAGCCATCATGAAGACAAAGTTACACTTGTTCATTTTAGGGCCACAAAGCAATTGTGAGTTCTTTTTAAAGCACCAAAGGACAAATGAGAGTTGTTTTTGTTCAATTGTTAACCAAAAAAAAAACTCTAGTAAGTTTTACTCCTAATGTTCATTTTAATCCTTTGCAAAAATTGAAAAGGTTCTTTTTAAAAGCCCAACTGAAATTACTATCCTAAGAAAGAAGAGATAACAGTTTCCTGAGAGTGTTAAACAAACACTAAAGTGTTTAAAAACACTTTGATTTTGTGAAATACCATCATCATGCTTCTCTTTCTTTTATCTTTTAATTGATCCAACTTACAAGAAAGAAAATTAGTCAGATTTTGCAAAACACAGAGGTTAAAAAGCAGAAAATAGAAGATAAACTTATCATTTAGCAAAAGGCACGTGCTAAAATGAAATTCCAATTTGTTACTCCCTATCAGCGGCACAACACATGACTACGTTGCAGTTTGATTTCTCCAGCGGTGTTGTATAGCATCGCTTACCAGTCAGTGATGCTCTGTACCCAAACCAATGAGCTCAAATGTGTCACCCTTTTACTCAATGGTGCAGTTTAATTTTTTTGAAAATTCCCACGGGTCTGATTGGTCAAGCGGTGTAGTTTGAAATTCAAAATCTTGGGTGGGAAGGGTATAGCGTTGCAGTTTGATTTTTTAGCGGTCCTATACAGCAATGCTGGAAAGCCAACGGTGCTAAACCGCGACGCTGAGCTTCTAGCGGCGGAGTTTTCCGATGGACAAATCAAAACGCGTAGTTTTGATGAAAAATGTGATTGAAAAGTGAGATTTCCCTCCTTCTAGTGCCAAAATGTCAAACCCCAATCCGAGTACCTGCAAAACAACATAAACAAACACATTAGATGGTGAAATGCAAGTAAGAACAAGGATTCCCCATGGAATCCATTTACAAATTTCAAATTATGAAAAGAAATGAAGAATACAATGAAATGACAATAAAAGAGATTGAATCCTAATTAAACTAGCAAACTCATGATCCCATGGGGGAATTGGTTAAAATTACCCCTTTCCCAATTCCTATGATGCAAGATTGATGTGTGATGATAATTGATCCACTTTTTTGATGCTTGATGAGTGCTCCAATGGAGAAATCTGCATAACCTAGCTAAGATTCAATGATAATGTATGGAATTTGCTAATGATTTGAGCATAGTAAGTTTACTCATATTGTCAATGCTAAAATGAGGAATGAAGCCTCTTATTTATAGATTGACAAGTTGAAAGTGTTGGTTCTCAGTTGTATTCTGATTGGTTTGTCCTTGATGACAAAATTCACCTTTGGGTATGTATCAGCATGACATTCACATGGTTTTGGCGACAAAGGAAAGGTCTATCAGCATGAGTATTTTTCACTAGGGAGAGGTCTTTCTGAATGAGTCGGGTCTCACCAACTTATACATGAGGTGGTTCATCAGCGTAAGTGATCCTTCATCAGCATTGTGTCTTGGTGAGTTTGACTTGTTACATCGACCGACTGGCACATTAAAGATTCAATTCGGCCAGACATATTGCTTTTGGTGTGAAGTCATAGCGATTGTACATTGTCACACCGACCGGTGGCGGGAAGATACATCGGTAAGAGTTAGGGTTATCGAAGTGTGGTCTTGGCGAGTGACCTTTGGTCTCACCGATATTTCACATGGAGTTTCTATGAAAAGGCATCTCAGTGAAACTAATGTGACTTCGGAGTGTGGTCTTGGCGAACGTCGTGGGTCTCACCGATGGAATATTTTACATTTAGGAAACTTTCGGTAGGACTTCTCCATGGTTTCGGCGACAGAGGGTGATCCCTATCGGCAGGAGCTATACCATCGGTATGAGGTCACAGCAAGATTTTTATGTCTCACCAACTGGAGGTTGAATGGGAACACATTGGCAAGAGTGGCGACATCGATATAATGTCATAACGAACCCTGTGGGTCTCACCGATGGAATACATATGGACCTTGTCGGCATAGGCATTGATTTGTCTTGGTGAATAGGAATGATCATGTGGGCTTTCGGTAAGACACAGGATGCTATATAAGATGTCACCCCAACTATGCATTGTCTTAGCAAAGGTGGATGAAGGAAACATCTCGGTGAGAGTGTATTTTTGTCACAGTGACTTAGAATGGATAAGGTTTAATTCTTTCGGTCAAACACAATGAAATCTACAAAATGTCTCCCTGATTATGGATTGTCTTAGTGACAGCGAATGAAAGGATGGTGTTCGGTAAAACAAAGCATCATCTACGAAACGTCTCCCCGACAGTAGAATGTCATAGCGACACAGAGGAGATAAAAGGGCTTTCAATGAAACATAATGTGGTCTGGGAGAGGTCTTCCTGACTCTGATGGGTCATGGAAAAAGTGATAACTAAGGGGAATGACTAGCAATTTAATTGCCTTTGGCAAGACTATCTCGATGTCTCAACGAACGATTAACAAACTCTGTCACTGAGGCCGACATGTGAATTTCTTTGTATAGTTGCAGGCTGACATCATTAGATGGCATCAAATCTCAGAACTGTTACATGGCAAAATATTCTCTGAGAATTGGGAGGTTATGGTTCTCAGCTGGTGGGCAGTCGTGGTTTTGATGAAAATCTATCAGTTACAATTTGAAATCTCTTGATTCAGCGCAGAATTTAAAGCTCTCTGGACAGGCGTTACTCTTGATTTTTACCATCATCTATAGATTATCATTATTCAGCTTCATATTCTAAAATTAGCAAGAGAGTTTCAATTTCTTGTGAAAAACGCATTTTGAAAACTTCTTCATGACAGACATACTTGAAACGTATATAAAAACTAGTGTTGAAAATAGTGAAAATTCTCTGGTTGTAATCCTGATATTATCATTCCTTGGCTGTATGAAAATGTATGAAAAAACTTTGCAATAAAAATCTGAGTAACAAGAGGTAGAGATATTGTAAATTTCTTCTCTATATAGTATTTTAAGGATTCAATTATTGAATCCTTAGGGTATTCAGTAGACGAGAAAACAGAGAAATATGTGCTTAACTGAAAACAGAGAAATCCTCTGAGTTATTATTATTGTTCAAAATATAATTTGAGGGGTTGGTACTCCTTGAGATAGATATCTCTAAATGAGGGGTTGGTGCT
>VDFB02337302.1:96202-118769 GCA_007258455.2 Sequoia sempervirens
ATTTTTTATTTTTAATTTTCTTTTGGGATTGTCCTTGACTTGATTGATTTTGGTTTGCTTTGCTTGAATAAATAGACCCTAAGATTTTGGATGATTATCTAAGGGGTAGATTTTCTCAAAGGATGATAATTTGAATATGTGTAGGGAGAAGGATGCATCTACCCACACCTATTCAAACAAGATGATAATTTAACCAAGCATATGAAGAAGGATGCATCTACATATACCTAGCTAAACAAGATGGTTTGATAACTTTGACTAAGCATATGCAAAAGGATGCATCTACACATACCTAGCCAAAGATGATTTCATAAATATTTCAAGGATTTTGTCTCAAGGATTTGATGATTTTGATTATTTCCAAACAAATTTTAGCATGAGGATAGTTTCAAGATTTCTCAAAAGATGATGGTGAGATGATTTTTTGGCTTGATGTTTGAAAGATGGGTGAAAATAGATTTGATTTCTTTTGATCCTAGGATGAACCTAAAAAAAAGACACTTTGTTTTCCTAGACTTCGGTATTGAAGAACTTGCAATGCTCTTAAGGACCTCTATAACCAAGAAGTGGTTCAAATTGAGCATACATTTCCGGGTTTTTCAAACGGATGAGCCTATAGAACCTTGTGAACTTTTTTCTTCTCTTGATGTGTTGCTTTTGATTGCACTTTCTATTGTATCTCTTGATGATCTTTCGAGTGTGAATCCTAAATTTTGAATTTTGACTCAAGGACTTTCATTTTGGGATTTTGACTTTCTTGAAAATCATGGGGCTTCAACACATGTGAGTCAATTTTGTTATCTTTTCTTAGTGCCTTTATTTTACCACAATCACTTCTTTTGATTAGGTTTTCCAAACTAGATGTCCAATGTCTTAATTTCTTCAAATCCCACAAAGTATGTTATGTGGAAATTTGATGAATTCAAGGCAAGGCTTATCTATTGTTTAACTTTAGTAGAAAAATTGAGATGTAATCAAAGTGTTTAGAAACCTTTAAGGATAAAATTCCAAGGGAAAGCAATAACACATGAATTGTGTCAATTGTATTTGTCTCCTAAAGGGTTTGAAATTTTGATGATGAAGTTTAAGTGTTTGTTCCCAAGATGTTTTCGAACAAGAAAATTATTTTGTAACCAAGAATAAGTACAACCCTATGGATATGAAAGACAATATTTGTTGAGTCCCCACTTGGACAAGTCCAGCTACGCTTGTCTTTAGTGAATGGTTAGATGCTTGACCCCACTCGCTCCCCTCCACGACACTCACTTATATGGGGCAGCCAAGCATCAAAATCCATGAAAATCCCATGGCATGCTTTCCATTTCTACTAAAAGACCGTAAAAGTGTGAGGCGGCTTTAGAACGACCGTTCTTGCACCAACAAATAGATCAAGGATTTTGGCAATTCTAAAACATGGGTTTTAATTAGGACTTTTCGTTCGTGGAGATTGACCCATACGACAAGAGTCCTTTTTTAGATCCATCTTGTTGGAGCCAACCACGTGATATTGGCATTTATTCCAATACCCACATTTATATCTTGGTTGGAAATACTCTTGGCTTTAGAGTGTTACCTGTTGAGTCGTTCCCTTGGGTGAGTACTTTTTCCCTAAGGCAGGCCCTCTAAGATAAACAAAAGAAAATAAACTTATTCATAGTTTGATCAACCCTTGTTTAGAAACAAAGGGAGAACACATGCAATAAGTTCATTCACACTCACACAAGATTTTGTTCAATTTTAAACCCAAAATGAATTGTGGAGGTGATTGCTTTATCTCAACCTAAAATCACAAAAAAAGGCCTTTTGATTCTCAAGATCGCTATAAAGCGCGAGAGAAGCACATACATCCTTTTTCAATGAAGTTAGTTTAAGTAAGCCATCATGAAGACAAAGTTACACTTGTTCATTTTAGGGCCACAAAGCAATTGTGAGTTCTTTTTAAAGCACCAAAGGACAAATGAGAGTTGTTTTTGTTCAATTGTTAACCAAAAAAAAAACTCTAGTAAGTTTTACTCCTAATGTTCATTTTAATCCTTTGCAAAAATTGAAAAGGTTCTTTTTAAAACTAACTTCATTCTATACAGAAGAAGGAATCTTGAGTTTCACAGTGTTAAACAAACACTAAAGTGTTTAAAACACTTTGATTTTGTGAGATACGATCATCATGCTTCTCCTTCTTTTGTTTTCAATTGATCCAACCTAAAAGAAAGAAAATCAGTCAAATTCTGTAAAACACAGAGGTTGAAAAGTAGAAAACAGAAGATAAACTTATCTCATTTAGCGAAACTACGATGCTAAGTGAAATTCAATTTGTTACTCACCTCTCGGCGGCACAGCTTACCTTGACTACGTTGCGGTTTGATTTCTCCAGCGGTGCATTGTATAGCATAAACTACCAGTCGATGATATAATGAGCTCAAATGTGTCACCCTTTTACTCAATGGTGCAGTTTAATTTTTTTGAAAATTCCCACGGGTCTGATTGGTCAAGCGGTGTAGTTTGAAATTCAAAATCTTGGGTGGGAAGGGTATAGCGTTGCAGTTTGATTTTTTAGCGGTCCTATACAGCAATGCTGGAAAGCCAACGGTGCTAAACCGCGACGCTGAGCTTCTAGCGGCGGAGTTTTCCGATGGACAAATCAAAACGCGTAGTTTTGATGAAAAATGTGATTGAAAAGTGAGATTTCCCTCCTTCTAGTGCCAAAATGTCAAACCCCAATCCGAGTACCTGCAAAACAACATAAACAAACACATTAGATGGTGAAATGCAAGTAAGAACAAGGATTCCCCATGGAATCCATTTACAAATTTCAAATTATGAAAAGAAATGAAGAATACAATGAAATGACAATAAAAGAGATTGAATCCTAATTAAACTAGCAAACTCATGATCCCATGGGGGAATTGGTTAAAATTACCCCTTTCCCAATTCCTATGATGCAAGATTGATGTGTGATGATAATTGATCCACTTTTTTGATGCTTGATGAGTGCTCCAATGGAGAAATCTGCATAACCTAGCTAAGATTCAATGATAATGTATGGAATTTGCTAATGATTTGAGCATAGTAAGTTTACTCATATTGTCAATGCTAAAATGAGGAATGAAGCCTCTTATTTATAGATTGACAAGTTGAAAGTGTTGGTTCTCAGTTGTATTCTGATTGGTTTGTCCTTGATGACAAAATTCACCTTTGGGTATGTATCAGCATGACATTCACATGGTTTTGGCGACAAAGGAAAGGTCTATCAGCATGAGTATTTTTCACTAGGGAGAGGTCTTTCTGAATGAGTCGGGTCTCACCAACTTATACATGAGGTGGTTCATCAGCGTAAGTGATCCTTCATCAGCATTGTGTCTTGGTGAGTTTGACTTGTTACATCGACCGACTGGCACATTAAAGATTCAATTCGGCCAGACATATTGCTTTTGGTGTGAAGTCATAGCGATTGTACATTGTCACACCGACCGGTGGCGGGAAGATACATCGGTAAGAGTTAGGGTTATCGAAGTGTGGTCTTGGCGAGTGACCTTTGGTCTCACCGATATTTCACATGGAGTTTCTATGAAAAGGCATCTCAGTGAAACTAATGTGACTTCGGAGTGTGGTCTTGGCGAACGTCGTGGGTCTCACCGATGGAATATTTTACATTTAGGAAACTTTCGGTAGGACTTCTCCATGGTTTCGGCGACAGAGGGTGATCCCTATCGGCAGGAGCTATACCATCGGTATGAGGTCACAGCAAGATTTTTATGTCTCACCAACTGGAGGTTGAATGGGAACACATTGGCAAGAGTGGCGACATCGATATAATGTCATAACGAACCCTGTGGGTCTCACCGATGGAATACATATGGACCTTGTCGGCATAGGCATTGATTTGTCTTGGTGAATAGGAATGATCATGTGGGCTTTCGGTAAGACACAGGATGCTATATAAGATGTCACCCCAACTATGCATTGTCTTAGCAAAGGTGGATGAAGGAAACATCTCGGTGAGAGTGTATTTTTGTCACAGTGACTTAGAATGGATAAGGTTTAATTCTTTCGGTCAAACACAATGAAATCTACAAAATGTCTCCCTGATTATGGATTGTCTTAGTGACAGCGAATGAAAGGATGGTGTTCGGTAAAACAAAGCATCATCTACGAAACGTCTCCCCGACAGTAGAATGTCATAGCGACACAGAGGAGATAAAAGGGCTTTCAATGAAACATAATGTGGTCTGGGAGAGGTCTTCCTGACTCTGATGGGTCATGGAAAAAGTGATAACTAAGGGGAATGACTAGCAATTTAATTGCCTTTGGCAAGACTATCTCGATGTCTCAACGAACGATTAACAAACTCTGTCACTGAGGCCGACATGTGAATTTCTTTGTATAGTTGCAGGCTGACATCATTAGATGGCATCAAATCTCAGAACTGTTACATGGCAAAATATTCTCTGAGAATTGGGAGGTTATGGTTCTCAGCTGGTGGGCAGTCGTGGTTTTGATGAAAATCTATCAGTTACAATTTGAAATCTCTTGATTCAGCGCAGAATTTAAAGCTCTCTGGACAGGCGTTACTCTTGATTTTTACCATCATCTATAGATTATCATTATTCAGCTTCATATTCTAAAATTAGCAAGAGAGTTTCAATTTCTTGTGAAAAACGCATTTTGAAAACTTCTTCATGACAGACATACTTGAAACGTATATAAAAACTAGTGTTGAAAATAGTGAAAATTCTCTGGTTGTAATCCTGATATTATCATTCCTTGGCTGTATGAAAATGTATGAAAAAACTTTGCAATAAAAATCTGAGTAACAAGAGGTAGAGATATTGTAAATTTCTTCTCTATATAGTATTTTAAGGATTCAATTATTGAATCCTTAGGGTATTCAGTAGACGAGAAAACAGAGAAATATGTGCTTAACTGAAAACAGAGAAATCCTCTGAGTTATTATTATTGTTCAAAATATAATTTGAGGGGTTGGTACTCCTTGAGATAGATATCTCTAAATGAGGGGTTGGTGCTCCTTGAGTGGGTGCTCAAAAATTAGCCTATAAGGCATTGTGAACAGTTGATTAAAAGTTAAGCCTGCAAGGCATTTCGGGAGTGGTTTTTATACCCCAGGAGGGTTTTCCACTCAACAAAATCTTGTGTCTCTTTGTTCTTCTGTGTGCTCACTGCTTTGCAGTGTTGTTGTTTCATTTCACTATTGGGATTATTACTTTTCTCAATTCTATTTATGAATGATTACATTCAACTCATGAGTGCATTAATCAGAGTAATATTGAGATCAAATCTGAGCTATGTTTATGAATTTTTGAAAATTGGTCAAATCTGTTAAGACACTGATTCCCCCCCCCCTCTCAGTGTCATTTTAACTCCAACAGAAAGCATGCCCAAAATAGAGAAATGTGGGACTAAGAATGAGCCAATGGAAAAGTGCCACTTGTCAACTTGTGAGTGGATGGAGGATGTGCAAGTTTTGATGATTGTGCCAATAAATGCATATTTTTAAATTTTGAATTTGTTGAAATGACATGCAAGAGGGAAGAGAGAATGCATTAAATGCCACTTGGCTCAAGGAAAAGGACATGTAAGATGGAGTTAATTCCTTGTTGGAAGGACTTATCCCACTTGGAATTTGAATTCAAATTTGGGGTATATTCCTCAAAAGATGCTTTGTTGAAGAAAATAGAGATTTAATAAATCAATTAAATCTATTTTCATGTGCAAGTGGGAAAAGCTAGAGGATGGGACATGGTATGAGATTAAATTAATCCAAGTTAAGTAATTTAATGAAGGGGTTAAGTGATGTGACTTATTTCACTTAGATTTATGGATTTATTTAAATCAAATAATGAGAAGAATGTGATAAGAGATTAATTAAATAAAAATTCATGATTTATTTAATTAACAGAGATGATGTTAGATTAAATTAAATAAGGTTTTAATTTATTTTATTTAATAAATGGACTTTAGAGATTTAATTAAATAAAATTGACTATTTAATTAAATGGGGATAGTTAGATCAGACAGGTTGATTTAAATACCGAGAGATAATGACTTAATTAGATAACTGATTTATTTAATTAAGATAAGAAATATTGATGAATTTAATCAGATAAAGGTATTTGATTAAATGGTTAGACCGGAGGATGATTTAGGACAAAACGATGTTAGTAGTCAGGATCAAATACCTAATGTCAATCAGTACATTTTATGTGTCTACAGATATGTTATGTGCATAAGTTATACCGATGTTTTAGATACCTTTGAGGAATGGCAGATTGGATAGAATAACATTTTCTATGGATGGTGTTTCTGATCTCGTGGATTTATCAATTAGATGAGGGAAACCTAGTTTGGTTGTTGTTCTAGTTGATGGTTTATCTAGTTTTTTGGAGGATTTTTTTCCTTCATAATTGTGTTCTAGTTATGAGCTTGGAGTTGGTTGATATTTTTTTTAGCTTATGAGCACAGTGGAGTTGTGACAATACCCTAGAGCCTTTGTTATCACTTGGATTTTATGCTTGTGTTCTTTGGATTGGTGCATATACACCTTGGCTTGTTCCTTTTTTTTTCATAGGTGGCATGTTGGAGGTCGACAGGAGTATTTTGGTTGATATGGTGGACATCTTGGATGTTGTTGCAGGTATCTTGTCATTGTAGGAGAGCATGTTGGAGATTCATGTGGTTTCATGGATGGAAATGATGATGTTGTTTTTACCCTATAATTTGATTACCTATTTAGATTGGATCTTGAAAGGTGTTCAACAAGTGGGAGAATGTTGGGAATTAAGGTGTCTCAACCTTTGCAATTTCCTAGCATTAAAATATTAATTTATTAATGAATATGTTGTAATTTCTTTCTCATATTAATTTGTCATCTAATATGACTTGCCACGATGAGTTGTCATTATATTGGGAGGTGACATAGGATGTGACATGGATGTTGTGATCTCCACCTAGAAATGTAGGAATCCCACTTTAGAAAGAGATTATTTGACATTTGTCGACATCTTTAAGGGATTTTATGAAAAGTTATGACAAATTATTATGACAGATTCCTATGAAAATATTATGATGTGTAAGAGCCAGATTCTATGATAGGTTGGACATATGTTGGAAGGAATCTTTGCATGAGGAATATAGGCACCCAAGTTTGACCTATGACAAGTTTTAAGAGAAGGCATATAGATGAAGTTTGAGTGATCCCCTAGTTGTTTCCATTCATATTTTAAGCAAAGAATGGTGGCTAAGAGTTGGAATTTGATTAAAAAAATAGGAAGAGAATGTTCTTGGATGAGTCATGATGACTTGAATATCTTGGAGGATCATTCTCATTCCCACTCTTGGTCCTCTCAACAGTTTACTTAAGAGGTATTGCCCATTGTTTCTTTTAGGTGTATGATGTTTATGCTTTATCTTCTCATTCATATGGATCTTGAGCTATGGATATATGGTTTTGTAGGGTTCATTTGAGGATTATTGGCATGTTTATCTCCTTATGCATTGAGATTAATTCATTGATGTTCAGTTTAGGAGATGTATTGGGCTGATTTCCTTATATGGGAATGGATATTTAGTTTGATCTTCTTTGGATTGAGAAGCTTACATCCATGTTGATTACATGATACATATGTTATGTTTGATCTTGGTGATTGAAGATTTAGGTTTTGTTATGGCTTTTCTTTTGGGGTGTTGTGGAGGAGATCATACTTGATATAGTTGGCATTTAGTGGTTTATGTATAAGGATTTTCTACAAGTTTATGATGTGCATTGTTTCTCTCTTTGGTCTTGTTATCTTCTTGGATGTTTTGGCTTCACATTACATTGGTTTTGAGGTTTGGTTGGAGCTATTGTGATCACTTTCTTGTGGTCATGTGTTTTCACTTATGTTCTTGGGTGATGACATGAAGGTTCCTTTATATATTTTTGATGTAGAGTAGGGAGGGAGATCTTTAACCAATCACAATTTAATATATTTTAAACAATCCTTAAACCTTGAAAACCCTAACTTGGCGTTGTTTCATAATTTCTTCATATTCTTCTTATAGCATATCAAATAGTGAATTTTGTTCATATATTTCAAAAGAATTTTCACACCCACAAAAGAATTGAAATTATAGATACCCTTTATGGTATTCTTTAACATATCTAATTTGTGTATACACTTGTTTTGGAACTTCACCTTCTTGTTTTGACTACTACACTAAAATGAGGCTTAATTAGCCTTGTTTCTCAAAGAAATTCCATGAAAATCAACCCCCAAACCAAAAAAATTCATGTTGATTCTCTCCACAAGTCAAAAAGGTCTAAAACAATGAGTTTTATCAACTACAACAATTAATCTATAACCCTTTCACAAAACCCTACCTAGGCCCATTTAGGCTTATTCACATAGGGGTTTATTGAATCTATTTACTCTAATCCTTATTTAACCTTACCAAAACCATAAACACAACTCATAAGGTGTGAAAATTCTCCCCAAACCAGCTCCCATTCTTTACCAATTACTTTTCATCAAACTCCAACTCTTAGCCACCATTCTTTGCTTAAAATATGAATGAAAACAACTAGGGCATCACTCAAACTTCATCTATCTGCCTTCCCTGATCCTAAAAAACACATAAAAATAAAACCTACATCTAAATATTCAATTACACCAAGTTAGAACATTTTTCACCAGGTGGAATGGCTTATAGTTCCATTTTATGCAATCAAACCCTCAAATTCAGGGTTTCCCAGGCAATTTTAGTAAAATGCTTCTAAGTCTCACAAAACTTAATGAAATCAGACTAAATCAATTGGAAATGAAATTAAATTCACCCAATCATCTATTCCAATAAATTTTAGATCATTATCAACCTATACAGGGCTGTATAGATCCTTGTAGTAGTAAAATTCAAGGAAAAACATAGGAAACATGAACTTCTATTATTCAAAATTCAAAACCGCTTTTGCCAACATCTTCCACAATGTACCCAAAGTATTTTTAAAGAATTACACATCATATCCCATTGATTCCAAATTATTTTTGAACTACTTGACCATTCGACTTCCAAAACATGACAAAAATACAAAATTGTATTACACTTTTTGCAATATTTGCAACAAAATGACAACTTGAACCAAAACTGACCCTATGAGACCCAAGTACATATAAAATGGTCTATTGTGACCTTATTACACCAAACAAGACTCAAAAACACCAACCAATCAACATTAGACAAAAATTTCACAATTGGACAAGGTTCCCATGCACCACTTTCCTTTGTTGGGTATGGAGAACATGGAAGAGCTTCAAAGACTTGTGGTGAGAGTTTCTCTTATATGATTGACTTATAGGTTTTGCATATCATTATGGATGTTTCTTGGTACTACGTGATTTTATTTGCACTTTCTATATGATGTTATCGGTAGACTTGGTATGCCTTGATCATTTTCAGATTTGACATTACCCATGCAGTGGGAGTTTCTAGATGTGTGTGTTCTTCATTGATAGTTTTGACATATGGAGCCTTTGATTGCAGTTTATGGGTTGGATATGTTGTTGGCATAATTTCTACTGATGTTTTGGATACCTCTGAGGTATGGCAGATTGGATACCTTTGACACATTGAGCCTTTGATTGTAGTTTATGGGTTGGCTATGTTGTTGGCATAATTTATACTAATGTTTTGGATACCTTTGAGGTATGGCAGATTGCATAGAATAAAATTTTATGTGGATGTTATTTTTGATCTCACAGGTTTATTAGTTAGATGAGGGAAACCTAGTTTGGTTGTTGTTCTAGTTGATGGTTTATCTTATTTTCTAGAGGTCTATTTTCCTTCATAATTGTGTTCTAGTTATGAGCTTGGAGTTGGTTGATATTTTTTAGCTCATGAGCACATTGGCATTATAATAGTAGCCTAGATCCTTTGTTATCACTTGGATTTGATGCTTGTGTTCTTTGGATTGGTGCATATACCCCTTGGCTTGTTCCTTTTTCTTCCATAGGTCTCATGTTGGACAATGATGTGAGTATTTTGCTTGATATGGTGGACATCTCTGATGTTGTTGTAGGTATCTTGTCACTACATGAGAGCATGCTAGAGATTCATGTGGTTTCATGGATGGATATGATGATTTTGTTTTTCCCCTAGGATTAGCTCTTGAAAGGTGTTCGACAAATGGGAGAATGTTGGGAATTAAGGTGTCTCAACCTTTGCAATTTCCTAGCATCAAAATATTAATTTATTAATGCTTATGTTGTAATTTCTTGCTCATATTAATTTGTCATCTAATATGACTTGGCACGGTGAGTTCTCAACATATTGGGAGCTGACATAAGATGTGACATGGATGTTGTGGTCTCCACCTAGAAATGTAGGCATCCCACTTTGGGAAGAGATTCTTTGATATGTGTCGACATCTTTGAAGGTTTCTATGAAAAGTTATGAAAAATTCCTATGACGATCTTATGATGCATAAAAGCCAAATTCTATGACAAGTTGGACATGTGTTGGAAGGAATCTTCACATAAGGAATCTAGGAACCCAAGTTTGACCTATGACAAGTTGTAAGAGAATGTAAGAGGAATCTTCTATATTTATTCAGTTATGAAAAATTCTCTTATAGCTGTAAGAGTTGTCATATATGACAGATTCTATGAAAATGTAAGGAATTTGTCATACCTTTTAGTGGAAAATTAGAGGCGCCCAAGTATGGAGGCATGTAAAGGGTTAGGAATCATGTGATGGGTGTCATAGGAGTCAAATATGTGTTTGGAAAATGTGCCACATGGATTTGGATGCCCATCTCCTGTAGCTTGTTCTAGAAGCTACCTTCATAATTGTATTCTCTATATATTGGATGTCTTGAAGTGGGTTTTGTATGTTATATATTGTAGGTATAGAGCTGTTGTCATATTTCCTCTAGAAGAGAAAGATGTAGTCTCCATGTTAAGGCTACGAGTCTACAATTGTATTGTAACATATTGTTAAAGATTATTGTAGACACTAAAAATTGTCCTAAGCCTTTCACTTCTAAATTCTCCATCATCCCCCTTTTGGCTTTGATAATTAAATAATTTTTAATTATTTAATTATTTTCTAAAGTCATGTCTTCTATTAATTAAATCATTTTAATTATTTAATTAATTCATTCCTATCTTTATTTCTTGCATGATTAATTAAATAAATTTTATTTATTTAATTACATCACTAATTAAGTTCTCTTCTTTCTAAAAATTAAATAAATTCTTATTTATTTAATTTTTATCCACCTTCCACTATAATTAAATAATTATTTAATTATTCATTAGCCTTTTCTCTCATAAATCAAATAAATTTTATTTATTTAATTTGGTCCACTCTCTTGAATTTTGAATTAAATCATTATTTAATTCAAAATAATTCATTTTCTCACATTCTTCTATAATTAAATAATATCTTTAATTATTTAATTATTCATTAGTCACCTAAATTAAATAATTTTTATTATTTAATTTCTCCTATCACCTCTTTGTTTATGCCAATCTTATCTTCCACATCAAATCTTATCTCTTGACATCTCATTCAATTTCATCCCTTGATTGAATTATCTCATAATTCAATCTCAACCCTTCATTTCTTGTCATTGCCCTAATTTTGACCTAAACCTAGTCCATACTACAACATTCAATTTTGGCCATTGATTAAGTCATCTTATTGACATTCAATCTCATCCGTCCATTCAAAATGGCATTTTCTATAAAATTTCATTTTCCTCTCATTTTTAAAAAAGGCATTAGATTTTAGACATTAGACGCTTAGATATTCTACAGACATTGCAGCATTTGTCATCTCATTTCACCTAGTCATGGCATATTTAGGCATAGGCATTGTTAGACATTTAGGCATAGACATTAGACTTTGATCAAATCCTTCAAAGCTTGGTGTAGGACTTAGACTTTTATTTCAAATTGCTCGCATGAAGAATCTGAGGGAAACACATCAACCAGCAAGCTAGAAAGTGTTACAAAAGTGAATCATGGAGGTCTCGGCAGTTTTCTGGTATAATCGTTCTTTTATTTACTTCCATTGTATCTTGTAATTACTTTGGGTTTATTTTATATGCTTTATTGATCTAGATCTAATCCAAAATTTACCCTCAGTTACAATTATTACATTGGTTTGACACTTTGGAGTGCAGGGTTTTTTACCCGAAAGGGTTTTCCCCACATATATCACGTTTACTTCTCTTATGTCTATCTTTCCTCTATTCTTCATGTTTCTCATTCTTGAAATATTAATTTGTATGTCATTATGCTGCTGAAATTTTCTTAGATTTGAAACTACATCAACATTCCTCTTAGGATTAATGCAAGGGAAATTAAACTATGTTTGTTTCCGCTTTAAGGCATAGTTGTATGTGCTTATATCAAGATAATTGAAATCTGATTTTTTTAAATAAGCATAAGATACTGAAGGAGCATACTAGTTCTTGGAATACTTTTTGAGTTTGATATTTTCCCTTTCATTTGGTATCAAAGCTTAGTTCTAGACATGCATGTGCTTGCATGTGTATGTATGTATGTTGCATGTACTTGCATGGATTTGTATGTCACTTGCATTTTCTCACATGGTGATGCATGTGGTGTTTTGGGTTCTGGGTATTTCTAGCATGTTGTGAATTCTTAGCCTGGCAAGCTTGAAGGAATTGGTTGGTTATTAATCATTGTTTGAGTGGAAGTTTTGTGGGTTTTCTTGTTTTCTAGAAACAACAAGGATTGTGAGGGATGGAGAAGATAGTGTTATGGAATTGATCATGTGGTTATATTTCATATGTTATTGATCTAAAGCTCCTGTTTGATCGCAAAATAACCTTGAATGCATGTAAGTCTATG
The DNA here is from genome assembly GCA_007258455.2 of Sequoia sempervirens. NCBI lineage: Eukaryota > Viridiplantae > Streptophyta > Pinopsida > Cupressales > Cupressaceae > Sequoia > Sequoia sempervirens. Next base: position 109,072 of record VDFB02337302.1, read on the forward strand.
GATTTGATCATTGGATGATCTAGAAGCTTCTAGAATAGCCTAATTCTCTCTCTAAACCATGTGCATGTTGGTGGTGGATTTGGCCTGCAAGTGGGCGTAGAATTTCCTAGACCAATACTTTCCTAGTGGATGTTTGTACTTGCATGGCTCAGATTCGTGTTCTTTGGATTTAAGGGTTTTATGGATTTTTAATTAAAAATCTATGGTTATGCATATGATGATATACCATTATTTTGGTTTAAATCTTATGGTTGTTTTCAGACTTATGGGTCTTCCATATGTTAAGTGGATATGGATTTGCATGTGTGCTACAAAACATAGTTGGTTTGCAGGTTTACACAGTTAATCAAACCTTGTGATTTTGCAGATTTGTAGATGAACTATTTTGCATATTATGATACCCTTGGGGTATTTTTGGATGTAAGATAGTTACAGGTTTTCACGTATGCTTCATGCATGTTTTGAGGAGGTTTTTAGCTTTCTCTTTGAGGAAATGGTGATTTGATGGTGGTTGTGAATTTGGGATAATTCATTTTTTATAATCTTTTGGACAACCTATTTCCTTTGAAGGTTTTATAATTTTCTTGTGTTCTAAAAGCTGTGAGTTTGTATAGGTCTTGAGTATTCACTTGTTCAAATTAAATGTGTGTGATCTATTATTCTAGATGTATAAGTGATTTCAGATTTACATAGAGATTATTTTTACAAGTTTTACATATTAACCAAAATATGTGGTTTGTAGATCTATGGAAAATATTATGTTCAGACTCTTAGAGTTTTGTGGATGAGAACAATTACAGATTTGTAGGAATGCTTGATTAGTGCCTTGACTATGGTACCCAGTTCTGGATTTCCTTGGAAAATCGAGTTTGTTGGTGATCCAATGTTTGATCCTTAAAATCTACATGTTATCTTCTTTGATTTCTCAATTTTGCATGTTACTAATGTGATGATGAGTTTGCATGTTTCAGTGTATGGTATCTACAAGTTATGTAGTTTGTGGATTAGCTACCCATTGGTTGGAGTGAGATGACTCAGATATGGACTGTCTATATCCATACAATTGATTCAAATTTGATGTAGATTTCATTAGTTGGCCTTGTCTGTGGTCATTTGTGCATTGGTATTTTTCCTTGAGATGAGAGGATGGATAGTCTATTATGGGACTTGTAGCATGTTGCTTATCTTCTTGGCTTGGAGATTTTGGTTCTACTTATTATTTGGTGTTGCTAATATTGTGTTAGAGCCATGAAGAATCTTCATTAAGGAGATGGTTCTCATGATGCTTGGAGAGCTATGTATCACTGTTTAGTGAGAGATTTAGCAATGACTATGGATTCATCACTTGGTGATGGATGATCTCCTTTACTATTGCAGATGTTGCTAGGAGGAGCTCTTAGATCTTGTTGCTGCAAAAGTGTTCTTTCACTTTTGCATAGACAAATTAATCGGAGATGGTTATTTTCATGCGAATGGATATGTTGAAATCTTGGTTTTCCATGTAGGAATTCTTTAATATTTGGTTGAGGTGTCATTATTTTTATTTTGATATGTGATCCTTGTTTTGATAAGATGGCTATGATATTATGTCATGGTTTACTCTTGATTCTGGATTATATTTTTGGCATGATATAGGTGCTTGTTATGTTCTTTGGATTGTATGATATTATTTGAGAAGGTGTGACATCATGATGTCATGATTATGTTCTTGATTCATGATTGAAGCTTTGACATTGATCTTGTGTGGTTTTCTTGGTATTGGGTACATTGATCATTTGCTTGATTACTTCATGATGATGCTTTGTTTCTTTTAGAGTTTGGCATGGATTCATTTGTTATAGGTACTCATGGATACTTTGACACTTAGGTGAGGCTAGATTTCTTTTGTGGTTAGAGACATGTGTTGATATGGTTACTCTTGATGAGATTTTAGCAAGAATTCCAAGGATCCTATACCCTTGTTGGATTTGAGTTCAACATGGACCTATGAAGAGAGTGTTCTTGGATGAGTTATGATGACTTGAATATCTTGGAGGAGCATTCTCATTCCCACTCCTGGTTTTCTCAAAAATTTACTTGAGAGGTATTTCCCATTATTTCTTTTAGGTGTATTATGTTTATGATTTATCTTCTCATTCATATGGATCTTGAGCTATGGATATATGGTTGTGTAGGGTTCATTTGAGGAGTATTGGAATGTTTATCTCCTTATGCATTGAGATTACACTCATTGATATTGAGTTTAGGAGATGTATTGGGATGATTTCTTGATATGGGAATGGATATTTAGTTTGATCTTCTTTGGCTTTAGAAGCTTACATCCATGTTGATTACATGATACATCTATTATGTTTGATCTTGTTTGATCCAGGTAGATCCAGGAAACTTGAAAATTTCAGTCTCAAAACCTCATGAAAACAACCTCATTGCATAGAGCTTGCAAACACGATCCTAACACAACTTGAACCACGTCAAAAGGAGGTCGTATGCAAGAGTTATCCTCGGTCAAAGATTGGTCAAACTAGCAAACTAGGGGGCCAGAAAAAGGAAAAAATTTGATCTTCTCAAAATGAGGAAAAAATGACACCAAGTTGTAGATCTCATCATGCTAATTCTAGAACTATATTCAGTTTGAAAACAAAGTCTGTATGTGGAAGTTATGACCAGTCAAAGTTGCAGTCAAACTTGGTCAAAGTGGTGACATGGCATCACCAGAAATTGACACTTGGAAGGACGTGGTAGATAATGTGGCAGGAGTGGTGAGTTCATAGATATATATTAAACCATAATTATTAAAGAAAAAAACACGTATGGTTTAAAAAAAAAAAGAAATTTAAAAAGAGACAGGATTTGGTGTGATTTTATCCCTTAAAATCCTCTTGCCTTGCCCATAAAACAAGGAGAGAAAAAAAACCCATAAACCTATATTTCAACAAATTAACCCCTTTAACCACCTTTTTCATATTTCAACGAAGTATAATATTTTTAAAAGGATTTTAAGGTTATTATAAGGGTGGTGATTCTTTTAAACACTTGTTAAGCCCGAAAATAATTATATGGTTAATAACAACCCAACAAATGAATATTGCAAAAAAACCATAAAAACCCATAAGGGCTTATAAACGGGAGATGAAGGTTATTTATTTGTTTTGACGGTTGAGCATTATTAAGGAAATTTTTTATGCATAAAAGGGGGTGTAGGTGTTTGATTTTCAACCATGTGCTTTTGAGAGAACTAGGTGTTGGAGGGAATTTTTATGCCTTTGTAAGAAAAATTTGGAGAGTGTTTGGAGGAGAATTTACATGGTGTTTTTGTACACCAAAAATTGTAAAATTGAGAGTGAGAGATTGTGAGGAGTTGTATGCAAGTTTTTTTGGAGCTTGATATTGTAAGAAGGCTTCTGATTGGCGATATTACTAAAGTGGTCCAACATTGGGAAGCGGACCCAGAGACATAGCTCAAATTGAGCAAACTCCGTTATCAAGCGTGATCTCTCCATTTCTTCTCTATCTCATAATTCTTTCAATATTTTGATTCTTTGAGTTTCCTATTTATGATAATTAAATAGTTAGTTTATGTCTCTTGAATCTGGATAAAGTATAAGTGAACTTTATTTGTCGTAATTCAATGGTTAAGATTTATAACCATGTAATTTTGTTGGATCAGGATAAAATATGTAGTTGAGAGTAAAGTGTAAATTATTCGTAGCCCTTTAATTACAGATCATTGGTGATTGAAGATTTAGGTGTTGTTATGGCTTTTCTTTTGGGCTATTTCGAGGAGATCATACTTGACATAATTGGAATTTAGAGGTGTATATAGAAGTATTTTTTTCTTGTGTATGATGTGCATTGTTTCTCTCTTTGGTCTTGCTTATCTTCCTATGTGTTTTGGCTTCACACTACATTGGTTTTGAGGTTTTTTTGGAGCTATTGTGATCACTTTCTTGTGGTCATGTGTTTTCACTTATGTTCTTGGGTGATGACATCAAGGTTCCTTCATCTCTTTCCTTTGTTGGGACGTGGGAGAGCTTTGCAGACTTGTGGTGAGAGTTTCTCTTATGGGTTATTGACTTATAGGTTTTACATATCATTATGGATTTTTCTTGGTACTGCATGATGTTCTTTTCACTTTCTATATGATGTTATTGATAGACTTGGTATGCCTTGATCATTTTTAAATTTGACATTAGCCATGCAGTGGGAGTTCCTAGATGTGTGTGTTCTTCATTGACAATTTTGGCACATGGAGCCTTTGATTGTAGTTTATGGGTTGGATATGTTGTTGGCATAAGTTATACAATTATTTTGGATACCTTTGAGGTATGGAAGATTGGATACATTTGACACATGGAGCATTTGATTGTAGTTTATGGGTTGGATATGTTGTTGGCATAAGTTATACTGATGTTTTGGATACCTTTGAGGTATGGCAGATTGGATAGAATAACATTTTCTATGGATGCTATTTCTAATCTCCTGGGGTTATCAGTTAGATGAGGGCAACCTATTTTGTTTGTTCTTCTAGTTAATGGTTTATCTTGTTTTTTGGAGGATTATTTTCATTCATAATTATGTTCTAGTTATGATATTGGAGATGGTTGATATTTTTTTGAGCACATGAGCACAATGCAGTGGCAACAGTAGCTTGGAGGCTTTTTTATCACTTGGATTTGATGCTTGTGTTCTTTGGATTGGTGCATATACACCTTGGCTTGTTCCCTTTTCTTCCATAGGTGGCATGTTGGAGAATGACAGGAGTATTTTTCTTAATATGATGGATTTCTTGGATGTTGTTGCAGGTATCTTGTCATTGCACAAGAGCATGCTAGAGATTCATGTGGTTTCATGGATGGCTATGATGATGTTGTTTTTCCCCTAGTAGTTTATTACCTAATTATATTGGCTCTTGAAAGGTGTTTCACAAGTGGGAGAATGGTTGGAATTAAGGTGTCTCAACCTTTGCAATTTCCTAGCATTAAAATATTAATTTATTAATGCTTATATTGTAATTTCTTTCTCATAATAATTTTTCATCTAATATGACTTGGCACGGTGAGTTGTCGGCATATTGGGAGGTGACATAGGATGTGACATGGATGTTGTGGCCTCCACCTAGAAATGTAGGCATATTACTTTGGGAAGATATTCTTTGACATATGTCGACATCTTTGAGGGATTCTATGATGAGTTATGATAGATTCTTATGATAGATCCCTATCATGATCTTATGACGCATAAGAGCTAGATTCTATGATAGGTTGGACATGTGTTGGAAGGAATCTTTGCATGAGGAATATATGCACCCAAGTTTTACCTATGAAAAGTTGAAAGAGAATGTAAGAGGAATCTTCTGTATTTAGTTAGTTATGACATATTCTCTTATAGTTGAAAGAGTTGTCATATATGACAAATTCTATGACAATGTAAGGTATCTATCATACATATTAGTGGAAAATTTGGGGTGCACAAGTATGGAGGCATGTAAAGGGTTAGGAATCATGTGACAAGTGTCACGGGAGTCAAATATGTGTTTGGAAAATGTGCCACATGGATTTGGACGCCCATCTCTTGTACCTTGTTCTAGAAGCTACCTTCATACTTGTATTCTCTATATATTGGATTTCTTGAAGTGGGTTTTGTATGTTGAATATTGCAAGTATTGAAGTGTTGTCATATTTCCTCCAAAAGAGCAAGATGTAGTCTCCATGTTAAGTCTGTGAGCCTACAAGTGTATTTTAACCATACTACAAATTAATACATTGTTTTGATGGTTTGGAGTGTGGTGTTTTTTACCTGAAAGGGTTTTCTCCATGTATATAGTGTTTTCTTCTCTTTTGTCTATCTTTCTTCTATTCTTCATGTTTCTCATTCTTGAAACATTAATTTATGTCATTATGCTACTAAAATTTTCTTAGATTTGAAACTACATCAACTTTCCTCTAAGGATTAATGCATGGGAGAGTAAACTATGTTTTTTTCCGCTTTAAGGCATAGTAGTATGTGCTTATATCAAGATGATTGAAATTTGATTTTTTTGAAGAAGCATAAGATACTGAAGGTGCATACTAGTTCTTGCAAGGATTTTTGAGTTCAATCTTTTCCCTTTCAGTTATTGGGTAAAATAAAAAGGGATAAGTGGGGGTTGTAGAAGGTTGCTCCATTAGTGCATATTGTGGCCCTAAATAATATATTTTGTTTTCAAGGTTGATTTTGTTGTAATGAATCAATCCCATGAGACTATAGCATGTAAGTTTTGAATCTGCAATTTCATTTCCTAAAAATAATTGAAAGTGAGTTATTTTTCTGTCTCGCGTCTTCTATTTTTGTATCTATTGTTTGGATTTGTGTGGGTTTCGGGTAGTGTGGCCTTCATCAAGTGGTATTAGAGTAGGAGTTCCTAAGCCTGTAATAGAGTTCCAAATGTGAGGTAGTTGCAACAGGAACTGTGAGTGTGGGTTGAGCTCAAGATGCCTCCAATACTTTCCCAACATGGCAAAGGTAGAGGTTGAGGTGGTGAAGGAAGACATCTAGGTAGAGATGAAATTAAAGACCTTAGAAGGAAATTAGAAACCTTGCACCAAGAGGTTCAAAGAAGAGATGTGCAACGAGAAAGATACGATGGTGAAGATTAAATAAAAGAGGAAATGGAAGAGGAAGAGCAGGATCCAATGGATCTTGGAGAAAGAAAATTGTTGTGAGTGATCTCAAGAATTGGGAAGAGACCTGAAATGGACGTTTCAACTTTCAGTGGATGTTTGAATCCTAAAGAATTGATCAACTGGATCAATGACATAGAGGAATTATTTGAGTTTGAGATTGAAGATCCTCATAGAGTGAGGTTTGCAAAGACAAAATTGAAAGTTCATGATAGTATATGGTGGAAGGAGGTATAGTTAGAAAGAGGAAGACAAGGGAAAGATAAAATTTCATATGGGACAAAATTGTGTCAAAATTGAAGAAACAATTTGTTTCAATCAATTACAAATTGGAGCTTCTCAAGAAGATTCAAATCTTGACGCAAGGAAAAAGGACACTAAAAGAATACATAGAGGAGTTTCACAAGGTCCTAATTTAGATAGTACATTATGAGGAAAATAAAGAAAAAGTTGCTCATTATATTAATGGGTTGAATCCAAGCATACATGGAGAATTGGCACTGGTAAGAATGACCACCATTGAGGATGCTTATTAGTTTTCCCTAAAGGTTGAAGAATGACTGAACAAGAGGTTTGAGAAAAAAAAATTAGGTAGAGGTCGTGGTGGAAAGACTAGTAGATAGTCTTATAAAGGTCAAAATGAAGATCAAAATAATGGTGAAGGATCCATTAGGAGCCAAAACAAGAAAGGAGATAACACCTACCATCCTCATGATCAGAATAATGGAGACCAAAGAGGAAGAGGAAGATATAGACAAGGATTGAGAAGAGGAGGCTTTCGTGGAACCTATTTCCAGTGTGGAGAAGAAGGACATAGAGCCTATGAGTGTCCTCAATGTCAAGGAAGGACAAATAGAAGACCTGAGGGTAATGCAAGAGTTGCACATGCAGATGAAGATGTTGAGTCTTCACATTCTGAGGATGTAGAAAGAGGAGAGGTTCTTGTTACTAGAAGAGCCTTTTTGAATGAGGAGAAGGAACCAACTCAAATGAAGAATTTTTTTTGCACCAAATGTAAGTGTGAATGTAAAGTTTTCAATGTTATTATTGATGGAGGTAGTACTAATAACCTTGTTTTAGAAGAAATGTTTAGTAAGTTGTAGTTAGAGAGAAGAAGGCATCTGAACCATATCAAATTGCTTGGTTGCATAAGGACCATAAATCCTTGGTAAACAAACAATGTTTGGTAAAGTTCAAGATTGGAAATTACCATGATGAGGTATTGTGTGATAGTATGCCTATCGATGTTTATCATATGTTGTAAGGCAAACTGTGGAAAATCGATTGACAAGCAACACATGATGGACATGCCAACACATAGTCTTTGACAAAGGATGGGGTTCATCATAAGTTGAAGCCCTTGAAAGAGGCAAAGGAAAAGGTATACAGTAATGCAAGAATTTGTTTGGTTGATGCAAGAAAGCTCCTAGAAGGTATGAGGCATGAGCATATGTGTTTTACATTCATCCCTAGAATTAATGAAGAAGATACTACTAAGGTACCTGTAGAGGTTTCAAATTTTTTGAATGAGTTTCAAGCTATTATTTATGATAGCGTACCTAAATTTTTCCCTCCAGTAAGAAAGATTAGTCATTATATGGACCTGATTCCTAGAGCTAGTTTTTCAAATAAGGTAGCTCATCGTATGATTCCAGTAGAGGGCGAAGAGTTGAATAGACAAGTGCAAGAGGTGTTGCGAAAGGGATTTATCAAAGAGATTTTGAGTCCATGTGTAGTATCTATAGTAATAGCACCAAAGAAGGATGGGGAATGGTGGATGTGTATAGATTCTAGAGCCATAAACAAGATCACCATCAAGTATAGATTTCCCTTGCTAAGAATGGATGAAATTATGGATTGTTTGAGTGGATTTGAGTGCTTCACAAAGATAGATTTGAAGAGAGGATATCACCATATCCATATTAGAGAAGGAGATGAATGGAAGACAACCTTTAAAACCAAGAAGGTCTTGAACAATTGGTTAGTCATGCCTTTTGGGCTAACCAATGCGTCGAGCACATTTATGTGGCTTATGAATGAGGTATTGAAAGAATTTTTAGGAAACTTTTTTATTGTTTATTTGGATGATATTTTGATTTTTAGTAAGAAATTATAGAAGCACTTGATGCATATCTAAATATTTTTTGAGAAGCTAAGGGAGGAGAAGCTATTGATTAATTTGAAGAAATGTAGTTTTGTGAAGAGAGAGTTGGTGTATCTAGGATTTGTTGTCTCAGTAGAGGGTCTTAAAATAGATCCAAAGAAGGTGAGAACTATCATTGAATGGCCTACCCCAAGGAATGTTATAGAGGTAAGGTCATTTCATGATCTAGAAAGTTTTTATAGAAATTTTATTAAGAATTTTAGTAGTCTTTGTGCACCTCTAACTGAAGCAATGAGAGGGGATAACAAAGAGTTTAAGTGGACTACAAGAGTAGTCAAAAAAAATTATATGTTGAAGAAGAAAGTTATAGAGCAACCTATTTTGGCACTTCTAGATTTAAATAAGGTATTCAAGTAGATTGTGATGCTAGTGGCACTACCATAGGATTTGTTTTGAGTCAAGAAGGTAAGCCTATTAACTATTTTAGTGAGAAGTTGAATGATGCTAAGAAGAAATATTATGTCTATGATCAGGAGTTTTACGCTATAGTTCAGGCTTTGAAGAAATGGAGACACTATTTGTTATACTAATCACCAGGATTTGCAATATCTCAATAGTCAAGGAAAGTTAAATCAAATTCACTCAAAATGGGTTGAGTTTTTGTAGAGTTATACTTTTGTTTTGAAGCATGGGAGTGGAAGGTCAAACGGAGTCATAGATTCCTTTAGTGGAAGGAAACATTTGTTGATAGAGATGAATATAGAGGTTGTTGGGTTTAATGAACTCAAGAGCTTATATCCAGAAGATCTAGACTTTGCAAAAGCTTCGAAGGATTGTTTGGAACTTGTTACATTGGATGAGACAAGATGGTTGTATTTCTTAATCCAAGATAGGATGTTGTTTAGAGGAAGCCAATTATAATACATTCCAAGGAG
>VDFB02337302.1:118869-221150 GCA_007258455.2 Sequoia sempervirens
TCATCAATATCTTCTCCATATTCCTAGATGAATTTATAAACTGGCAATAAGTTTTTCATCGGTATTCTTGCATCCAATCCATATACCAACTCATAAAGAGATCTTTTTGTGGCATTCTTTATGGTAGTTCTATCTGCCCATAGAGCTAATTTTAATTTTGAATCTGAGGCCTTTTGGTTCTTCTCCATGACTCTCTTCATGATCTCCATGAGGCTCTTATTACTGAACTCATTTTTTCCATTTCCCTGTGGGTGATACGAGGAAGTCTATGAGATGGCAATTCCATAACTTTTGTAAAAGTCAGTGAATTCTTTAGATCTGAAACACATATCATTTTCCATAATTAACTTTTTAGGGGTACCAAATCTGATCAATATATTGTCCATAATGAAATTAATGACAACCTTACTAGTTTCCTTCCTTGTAGGAATCTCCTCCACCCACTTGGTGAAATAGTCTATGGCAACTAGTATCCAACTATGTCCACCACTAGATTTTTCATTGAAATCACCAATAAAATCTATGCCCCATTGCTAAAAAGGAGCCTCAACATTTTGTGTTCTAAGGGGAAAAGCACCAAAAACCCTTAACTTACTAGAAAACCTTTGGCAAGCATCACACTTCCTCACCATTTTGTGTGTATCAAAAAAATAGACAACCACCAATACCCAAATCTTGAGATCTTATGGGCAGTTGTTTTGGTTGTGTAGTGGCCTCCACAAACTCCACCATGCATCTCTTCAAGAATTTTCGCTGCCTGTTTTCCATCAACACATCTCAACATAACACCAACCTTGTCTCTCCAGTATAAGCAACCATCAATCATAACATACTTGATTGCTTGTAGCTTTAGGGTCCTTTTCTGATTATCATTCATATGATCAACACAAGACATATATCTCAGATAACATAAAACACCTTTATACCAAATGCACTCTTGGACAGTGCACCCCTATGTGTGAAAATATTCACTGAGTTGATTTATCTGATTGATTTCTAGCTTTGATTTAGCCATCAACTTGGATAAACCTTGTCCTCTAACTAGTGTAGTGATCTGAATGTCAATATTGAATTCCTAAATTTTATTAATCAATCTACACCTTCTTCCTTTGACTTTCTACTGAGTAAAGATATCCTTGAGTGCATCACTAGGTACATAGGCCACTATCATAACACCCAGCAAATAGGGTCTAAAATTCTTCACTTCCTTCACCAAGGTATAGGCCTATTTTTCCATGATATCAAACTTCAATTTTGTTGCTTGAAGTGATTTGCTAAAGAAAGCAATGGGTCATTCATACTGTAAGAGAGGGGGACCAACCATGTCAAGGCCCCAACTCATAGAGAGCAAAGAGAAGAAGGCTTCCCTAACTTACCTCACTCGAAAGGGGTGTTTGATGCGAATGATGAGAATGATGAGGACTATAAAGTCCTTCAATCACTCTGCAGACCCAAACTATAGTCTGTGCTAAGCAAGCTAGCTTTTTGGACTTGGTTTCGTGCCTCAAACAACTCTTTTTCTGAGGACGGTAGCATAGTTTTGGGATGTCAATGCGATACGATGTCATCTCTTGAGCGCACTAGCATCCGTACAGCAAGAAAATAATGAACACAAAGAAGCTACCAAAAATACCTACTAACAACCTAACTAGTACAATCTAGATGGTAAGAACAGAATGAGAATGTATGCAAAGTAAATACTGAAGTGATAAAGTAAATAAACTAGAACCAAGGTGATGAAGAAAATCTCACAAAAGTGCCTATTCACCAACTAGCTCCAAATACACGTCCACCTACACACAGGAAATAAGGGAAAAATTTTGGGGTTGTGTAGGGGCCTACCTCAGTCAAACCCGTATTTTGGTGTTTCCACCATGTATAGCTAGATAGCAATGATAGAGAAAAGTATGATAAAGAAGTAAAGAAAGAAAGCACACAAATATCACTACAAAAAAGTATATAGCTACTCAAACAAATCATAAAGGAGAGGAGTGAAAACGTTACCACCTCCACCAAGAGCTCACTAGCCAATGATGGAGAATGAGAGCTTGAAAATCACCACAATCTCGACTATGATGAAGGGAGGTGTTGTAAAATCTCAGGTGTTGTAAAATCTCAAGCCCCTACTATAATGGCTTGCTTCACACTTGCTTTACGGAGTTGGCAGAGTGTTGTTGCTGCAATAGAGTGCTAAACTATTGTTTGAGAATGGATAATTCCAAGATAATGAAGTTGAATGCTTAGAGGATGCAAAAAGAGATCAAGAGAATTTCTAGGCAGACTAAATGGATTAATTTGAAGAAGAAGAGGGAAGAATCTGCCATTTTTGGGGTCGGTTGGTTGAAGAGGGATGTTACAAATCATTCCCAATGGGAAGTTTAATTCCTCTGCCAGCTTTAGATGCAGGAATCCATTAGGGACGTAAGTATGCCACGCGGATCTCTATGAGCCATGCAGGCATTCCTAACAAATATTCTTCTACCGACATAAAGGAAAAATGCCAAGTGGAAGGAATTCAGCCAACTGATGTGGAATTTTGACTTTGGATTTGGTTTTCATAGGTGAGGATGTGTAAAAGGGAAATTTATGCAAGGAGTGCAAATTTTCTCCTATACATTTTTCCCCCACTTTAGAGAGCACAAATATTGATGATTGCTTCAGTAAAGTAGATCGGAGAGTGAATAGGGTTAGAAATTTATACCTGAACTATCGAGGAAGCAAACCGCAATATGGCAAGCTCAAAAATGAAGGGTAAGCAAAGGACTCCATAGCGTCACAGAACTATGAAGCTATAGAATGAAATTTCCTTACAATCTTGTGGACCTAAAAGGAAGGTATCCTTCAATATCTCTCACATGAAGGAAACCCATAAAAGTGCCTTACAAGCCCACAGACCTATAAGGAAGGTATCCTCCAAGATCTCTCACATTTAGGAAACCCCAAAAAAGTGCCTTACAGGCCTACAAACCTGTAAGGAAGGTATCCTCCAAGATCTCTCACATGAAGGAAACCCCAAAAAAGTGCCATACAGACCCACAAACCTACAAGGGAGTGACCCCAAGGATCTCTCACATGGAAGAATCTCAGAGGTGTAAGCACCTTACAGACCTGTAGACCTGCAAGGAGGCATCCTCGAAGATCCCTCACATGGAGGAAACCCAAAGAAAGAGACTTCGCAAAGTCATAGAGTGGCTCCATAAGCACACCTACAAAGCAACATGGTTACCTACAAATAGAACATGTCTGAAAGCAACCACACAGGAAAATAAGGGGACAATCATGTCGACCATTGTTAGATGGGAAAACATTCAAAGGGGTCCCTCATGAACCTAACTTGAAAAGAGAAGGGGTCCACTCAAGGGACGCACTATTTGAAAGTGAAAAAGAGATGTTCTTTCTCGAATCAATTCATCATCAAGGAATCACTTCATCAAGGAATTTGAAAGGAAGAAAATGCCCCCTTGTGAGGGGAAGGTTATAGATGCTCCAAACTCATAGGAAAATTCTCAAGTTCTTTCTAAAGGATTCTAGTTCCGAATGTTGTTTTCCAAAAATAAATGTTTGTAAGGATTTCCAAGAAAAGATTCATTGACAATTAATGCATTTTCTAAAAATTGAAGTGTTATAAGAAAGGCGTTGTCACACAAGAAAGGGACAACTCAAGCAAAGAAGAGAGAAAGATAAGAAAAGAGTGAAAACAAGAGAGAAATGAACACCAAAAAAGGGCACACAGGTGATCTAATATTTCGAGGTTAGAGTTGCTCATAAATATATATAAGTATAATAATAGTATATAAAATGAACTATCATCAACCCCCTACTATATCATACCATGTCAAGAATGCATGAGAAGACCAAGTAAAGATAAAAAATTGGGTCAGCATGGAAGGGAAGCCTAAACGCCCCCAACACTTTGCATCATCCCCAATTTACTGAAAAATCAATCATAAACATGCAAGAATGATGACACAAATAGAAGAAGGTTCACGACAAAAAAACCATGCCTGTATCCAAGCACCAACAAGGTTGACAAGGGTCATATAGGAACACATAGCATGATCACAGGGGAAACACATCACAACATAGACACGTGTAATCTAAAGATAAAGAAGGGGCCTCCCCTTAACACTAATCGACCAAGAGGTCGTCTACTTCCCACTCTAGGTCTTCATAAGGGGAAGGAGGACAAGCTAGCAATGGTGGAATGTTAAGAGGAGGAAATTCTATCCCTCCCACAACAAGGGCTATGGAAGAAAGCCTCGCAAGGTCTTCTTCTCTAGGCTCTTGTGGAGTTATGGTCAGTGATTTCACGAAGATCATTGACAAGGCCAGAACTTCATCCAGAGAGTTAAACATGCACTTCATGGGAGTGCCATGTAGTACCTCAATGAATGGAGATGGATGTTGCTAAGATTCACCGCTAGGTTCACCAAGTGACTTAGGAGTAGTGACAAACTCAGGGAAGTGAGGGTTGGTTCTGTCACTAGGACATAATAGGCTAGTGTAGGACCACCTTTCAAAGAAGGCGAGATCCTCTTACTTCCACAATTACTGGTAGGACCATCCTCCACCTTTTGTTTCATCAGGGGATGTGAACTCCCCATAGACAAGGTGAGAGGTGCAGAGGAAGAGGAGGAGGAGAAAACCACAACAAATACTACTGAAGTGTTCAGCATATCCACAAGATTTGGGAAAGGAGGGATGTATGGAGGGGACATCAACAAGGGAGGCTCTACTAAAGGAGCGATGAACACCTACATCTTCTTGGGGTCAAGTGCATTCATACTCACAATGGAAGACAAAAGTGAGATTAAACTAGATTAGAAAAAAGCAAAGGACAGGAGAGAGGAGGACACATCAGGAGGCCCTAAAGCAAGGGTAGTCATTTCCCCTTACTTCCTCTGTAAGGTGGTCTTCTCAACCATGAGAGCCTTTTTTTGGTGCTTGCATCCGCACACAAGGAAGTTTCTACAACTCTTCGGACCAAAGCCTAGAGGCTACGAAGGGATGAAGGGCTCCTACTCAGCCATACGAGTGTCCTCCATAGTTGTTTCCAGCGGAGGGACAAGGTCCTAAATGGGCGTAGGAGGAATGGGTTGAGAAGCAGTGTGGGGAGTCAGCTCTAATGCTTCAATAGCAGGCCTCTTCATGTTTACTACTTTGGGTGCAAAAGTGGTAGGAGGTTGTGGAGGCCGAGACATAGAAGATTCCCCATGGGGACCTTTCTTCCTGCCATACCAAATGGGCCTAGGCTCCGTGGGAAAAATAGGAAGCTCAAACACGAGACACTTGGGCTTCCACCAAGTGGGTACCATAGGATTATCTTGTAGACGGGAAAAGAATATGATGTTCCCACAACAAGGTGAGAAGGAGTGTCAAACTGAACAGTGGAAGAGGAAGAAGGATCTCAGTTTTTCTTCTCTTCTTCCCTCCTACATGCCTTGGTGGAATCACTATCAAATTTTAAGCAAACCCTATGTGAAACAGCATAAGGTGACAGAGGGTATCTCACTCTTGGTGTTAAGTGCCCTCTCTTGTAATTTATCTAAGTTTGATACAAAATGTTCTTCCTAGGCAGAAGAGGACCAATGGGTGTAGGCCAAGAGTAATCCAAGGAGTAACTGCCATGAGAAACCAATGGTTTATAACCGGTGTCATGAATCACATGCATGGAAGCCTCATGGATAAATTTTAGACATTTATGCACAACCAAGGGTATGACATAAATAGATACTAACCAAGGGATACCTAGCTTTACTCTGAAGAGTTTAGATCCAGATATTATGTCGAACAAAAGATTCATGGATTTAGCTCCAACCAAAACTGACAAGACAATACTACCTAGAGGAGGTACAAAAAGTCCGTCATGCGTGCAGATGGTGCTCATAGGTGCATCATACCCATTTTTACGTAGAAATTTGATTAGCATGATCTGCTCAACTATGATTTTTACCTAAGACATCAGATCAAAGAGAACACTTGCTACGATGTTTTCATTAATTCGCACAGGGATGTAGAGAGGAGAGGGTTCCCTATTAAACCCCATTGACAGATCTTGTGAGATGAAGGTTATACCAATACCACTACTCACAGGTTGCACAGAGGGAATAGTTTGATGCAGGAAAGAGGCCATCGCATGCATTGAACGAAACTCTCACAAATCCCCCCAAAGGTTGCAAGATAGGATAGTGAACCAATTAATGTTTCATTGTGCAACATTTTTGGAACCTGCCAACTACACCTACAGGGGTTCAATGGTTGGGAACCTTGCGAGGTGAGGATCCCTGCAACATTCAAACCTACAACGCTCCTAGAATATGAGGAAAGGGTCTTTAAGTATCACAAAATGAAACTAAAATGGTTCACGTCAAGCTCACCAAAAATGTAAGAGAGGGGAACCAACCACATCAAGGCCCCAGGTCATGGAGATCCAAGAGTAGAATGTTTTCCCAACTTACCTCACTCTAAAGGGGTGTTTGATGCTAAGGAAAAGAATGATGAGGACTATAAATTCCTTCAATGACTCTACATACCTGTACTATAGTATGGGCTAGGTGACTTGGGTTTTTGGAGTCAGTTTTATGCCATAGACAACTCACTATTTGAGGATGGAAGCGCAGTTCTGGGACATTAGCGTAGTGTGCTAGTGTCTCTTGTGTGCATTGGTGTCTGTATAACCAGAAAACAATGAAAACAAAGAAACATCCAAAAATACCTACTAACAACCTATCTAGTACAATCTAGATGGTAAGAACAGAATGAGAATGTATGCAAAGTAAATACTGAAGTGATAAAGTAAATAAACTAGAACCAAGGTGACGAAGGCAATCTCACAAAAGTGCATGTTCACCAAATAGCTCCAAATGCGTTTCCACCTACACACAGGAAAGAGGGGAAATTTATTGGGACTATATACGATCCTTCCTTAGTCATACCCCCATTTTGGTGTTTCCACCTCCACGAACAGCTAGATAGAAATGATAAAGAAGTAAAGAAAGAAAGCACATGAATAACACGACAAAATAGTATATAGCTACTCAACCAAATCATAAAGGAGAGGAGTGAAAATGTTACCACCTCCACCAAGAGCTCACTATCCAATGATGCAGAATGAGAGCTTGAATAATCACCACAACCTCGAATGTGATGAAGGGAGGTGTTGCAAAACCTCAAGCCCCTACTGCAATGGCTTGCTTCACACTTGCTTTATGGAGTTGACAGAGTGTTACTGCAATGGAGTGTTACACTATTGTTTGAGAATGGAGAATTCCAATAGAATGAAGTTGAATGCTTAGAGGATGTAAAAAGAGATCAATAAAATTGCTAGAGGGATTGAATGGAATGTGAATGGATGAATTTGAAGAAGAAGAGGGAAGAATCTACCATTTTTGGGGTCGGTTGGTCGAAGAGGGACATTGCAAATCATTCCAAATGGGAAGTGTAATGCCTCTGCCAGCTTCAGACACAGGAATCCATCAGGAACATAAGCGCACCATGCAGACGTCTACCATTTTTGGGGTCGGTTGGTCAAAGAGGGACATTGCAAATCATTCCAAATGGGAAGTGTAATGCCTCTGCCAGCTTCAGACACAGGAATCCATCAGGAACATAAGCGCACCATGCAGACGTCTACATGTCACATGGGAATCCCTAAAAAATATTCTTCTCCTGACATAAAGGACAGATTCCAAGTGGAAGGAAGTCAACCAGCTAATGTGGAATTTTGACTTCAAATTTGGTTTTATAAGGTTAGGATATGTAAAAGGGGAATTTGTGCAAGGGGTGCAAATTCTCTCCTATACACATACCCTTCATTATTTTTCTATAATCGGACAACAACAATTGTGTGGAATGATGCAAAAGGAACCAACTGAAAAGGCTTAGTAAAATCAGGTGATTTGAGCACCAGTGCCTCTTTGATATCCTCCTTGGTTGTATTGAATGCTTTAACAGGCTCATCACCCCATTTAACTATTTCTTTCTTTCTCAACATTTTAGAGATGGATCATGTAGTTTCAACAAAGTTTCTAACAAATCTTCTGACAAAATTAATTTGGCCAAGGAATGACTAGATCCCCTTTACTGACTTAGGAATTGGGATTCTATCAATTTTCACAACTCTCTCTGGATCAATCCTTACCCCATCCTTTGAAACTATATTCCCCAATAGTTTTCCTTTTGTAAACCCAAGTGTCCATTTCTTAGGGTTCAATAAAGTACCATCTTCCAAAGCTCTTATGAATATCTTTCCTATGTGCATGCAATGTTAATCTCCTTCCTAGAATATGTTGTGAGGTCATCCTGATATGTAGCCATGAAAAGATCTATGAAATTTGAAAAAGCAACATCGATGGCCCTTTGAAATGTCACTCCAACATTTGTTAGGCCAAAAGGCATTCTAGCATAGATGTATATTCCCCACGGTGTAGTAAAAGTAGTCTTATATTGCTCAAACTATTTTACCTTTACCTAATTGTAGCCAGAAAACCCATCCATCATAGATAAAAGCTCACAACCAGTAACCTTATGTAACATTGCCTCCATGTTAGGTAGAGGATAGTTATCATTTAGTGAAGATATATTTCAATTTTTTAAGTCAACACATAATCTTATATCTTTTTTCTTACTGGTACCAAATTTGATACCCAAGTGGAATGTATGATAGGCTTTACAATTCCACCATCTTTGAGCTTCATGAGCTCCTACTACATCTTATGTGCCAATGTAGGATTTATTGGCCTTTGCTTCTACCTAAAAGGTTTTGCATTAGGCTTTAGAGGAATCTCATGTTGGACTAAATCCTCTCTATAAGCCTTTAAGTCATCATACGATCATGACAAAACATGTTTATATTTCCTTAACAGAGTGATCAACATAGCTCTAACCTTAGGATTGAGCTTCTTACCAATATACACCTTCTTGGGTGCACCATCTATCCCCAAATTGATTTCCTCAAGGCTTTCATCTTGTGTAGGATTATGCTTCAAATTGCATTTGTCTGAGTTATCAAAAACTCTTTCTAGCACTTTTTGGTCTTAAGTTGAATAACCTCCTTACCTAGAATGGTATCCTTCCCATCCACTTTCTCCACAAAATTCTTGAAATCAATTTCCTTCCTATGATACTCATCCATACAATGCAATAACTTCAACAAGTCCTTATCATTATTGAATTTCTACCAAATTTGAATATTATCTAGAATAGAATGCCTCATTTGAGTCTCAGCCTTTGATATACTAGAGTAAGTAATATCATCCAGCCTCAAGGCAATATTAGCAAGGAATTCTATTGTCACATACTTTTCCCTTTCTACCCATTCAATAGAAAATGCATCAAACATTTCAATGTAATCCCAAAAAACATTCATATATATTGTTTTAACCTTTTATTTTTAGACTCATATTTTTCTCTTATTTAGGAAAAAAATAATTCAAAATCACTTGAAACTTTGATCATTTTAATTCCATGCTTGACAACAACTTTAATTCCAAGGAGTAAAGCCTCATACTCAACATCATTATTTGTACATTAAAATTTGAGTGAAGATGAGTATCTATAAGACTTACGTCTTGGTGACATGAGAATCACCCCTACTCCAGATCCTTTTGAGCAAGCCCCATCAAAATTCATGGCCCAAAGACCATCTGATAGGGCCCCTTGCTTTATCTCTTCAATTACGTGTTCATCTTTGACCTTTACTAGTTCTGCATCAACAATTTTAAAGTTTTCCATATTTATGTCAACAAAAAGCACATTCTCATGTGTATAAACATCCTTAATTATATGTTGAGCCCTTTTCTCACTGAGTAGCATGACATCCCTACCATTCACAGGTATAGCGACATAAGAAAGGTCCAACTTCATGCTTCCCCCAACTATTTTTGGGCACTTTCATGACACGAGCATTCCATACTGAGCAAAAAAATCAACAACAGTTACACTCATAACATAATTCTTAGGAAAAGTAGCCAACTTGAAAGGAACCTCATTAA
This sequence comes from Sequoia sempervirens, assembly GCA_007258455.2. Taxonomy (NCBI): domain Eukaryota; kingdom Viridiplantae; phylum Streptophyta; class Pinopsida; order Cupressales; family Cupressaceae; genus Sequoia; species Sequoia sempervirens. The sequence goes on from VDFB02337302.1 coordinate 128,862, forward strand.
CCACTCCAACCATAGGTACCTCCCTTGAATCCATATTAAAGAACTTACCATATGTATGGCTGGAATGCAACCCAAGCTCCTTCATGATTTCCAGAGGCATGATATTGGTGGAGGCACCATAATCTATCATGCAATTTTTGATCAGTTTATCATTCACTTGCAAGGTTACATAAAATGGGTCAATATAGTTGGGGTTAGCATTCAAAGTGGTGCCTATGAATACTTCAGGCAACTCAATATGAACTCTTTTAGGTTCAACATGCTTCACCCCCTCCTCCTCCTTTTCACCAAGGACATTCATCCCTTCCTTATCACCAACAGCAGGTGTTCCAGTAATAAGAGACAATGCCTTTTCCTTTTGTTTTTCTATCCTCATCATTTCTAACAAAGGCATTGTTACTTTGATTTGTGATAAGATCTTATTCATGTCAATAGTATTGTACTTTGGAACATCACAACTTGATACATCTTTTTCTTTCTCTTTTGTTTGCTTGGAATCAGATTTATTTTTCTAAACCACAGTAGCTCCTTTACTCCCTTGATCATTCTTTTCTTTCTCAAATTTTTCTTTGTCAAAGGAAGCTCCAACTTGATTTTTAGGATCCTTCACCTCCTTTCCTTTGATATTCTTGTTCTTTATAAAACTCTTTCCTTTTAGAGTACTATCTCCTTCTTTTATGAAGAGGATTCCTGGATTACCTTTGTCCTTGTTGGCTATCCTATTCCTCTGACTATAAGAACTTTTGGCCTCTGCAATAGCATTATCAATTAGCAACCCGATCTCTTCATCTGAAGGCCTTCTTATCCTCACATTTTCTCTTGATTCTAAATTATTCACCCTAGTAGTTTCATCATCTAAGCATCCTTCCTCATCAGCATTCATATCCATTCCAAACAGCATGTTGCACCATGATCCTCCCTTTGTGAATCATTACAATCATTATATGATTTGCAATTTTCCTCCAAAGACTGAGCAACCCTACACTACAAAGAAGAATGTGGCAACTGACAAGGGTCACACCAAGGAATATCTTCCACAAATTTTTCATTACCTCTTTTCAAAGGATCAGGAGTCTCTTTGTTATGCACGTTTCTCTAATTGTTTTGAATAGGCCTACCATTATGCCAATTTGTATTATATGGTTGATCTAAAAGTGTAGGCCTTCTTTCTTGACCTTGATAAGTTGGTTTATTGTGACATAAATCTCTGTAATTTCTTGTTATATTGTAGGTAAACTCCTCGATGGTAGTCATCATTTTATCCATTTTTTCCCCATCATGAATCTTTTCATTTAAATGCCCCTCAGGGTTCTAGAGAAGCTTTACATTTTCTCTCCTTATTTACCTGAAGCTCTTCTATTGCTCTCAATGTTGATTGCAACCTTGTATGCATCCCTCAACGTTTGGGGGTTCTTATCCCTGAGAAGGTAACAACTTTTTGAATCAAAGGAATTGAGATATGTGATCGAAAAAACATCTTCATTTAGTCTTAAATGTGCTAGGAGCCTAGACATTTTCTTTTGGAATCTAATATTAAATTCTACTACCATTTCATTTTGACCCTTAGCAATGTTATTGAATTCATTCAACATGAATCTTGGGTCTATTTTTTTGCCATTTTTCTCTTTGAAAACCCTCTTGAATTCTTCCCAAGATCCAACACTAGCCTCTAGGAGGCTCCTATACCAATCTCTTGCATCAAAAATTAAAGACTGCATGAATAGCTTCATAATCACGTCTTCATGCCCTATATCAAAATCTCCTAATAAGTTCCTGGAAAAACCTAAGTGTTCCTCACCTATCATGGCATCACTTCTAGAGAACTTAGAAAGGCACTTCCTTACCTCATTGGGAACTTTATTTTGGAATCCATTCATTCCCCCAAAATCAAGTTGTCTATATGTATCCATCTGCAAGGGTCTTCTTCCAGGAACATTACCTCCCCCAAAGTGGTGATAACCTCCTTGTCCATGAGGAATATTTTGTTGTTTATATGGTTGATGTGGTATGTGAACATATTGGCTTCCCACATAGGGTGGAATAGTCCCCTACACTTGAGGACCACCCTAAAATTGTCCTTGAATTCCCAGTAAAAAAAATTCCAACCCTTATGTTTTGTCCCACAAATGGCAATTGGGATCGAAACACTTCCAATATTTGTATTTGGTTGAAAATAATGAACCTGCATGGGGTTTATCTATGGACCCACTGAAAAACTAGAACTCATGGGCATATAACTCATTCCTAGATTACTCTCGGAGTTAGAAGGGCATGCACCCCCAGATGTAGTACTTCTTATATAGGCATCACTAGGCACATTTTTTGATGTAGTGTTTGGTTGAGGATTAGTCCATGTACTCACATGGGAAGTATTTAGAGGCATACTTATTTGACTACTAGTTTTGGATTGAGTTTGAAGTATTGGTATGAAAGCACTAACAAAATTTTGTGCAGCTCTCAAATCATAGAGCTCCTTCCTCGCTTCATATCTTCTCTTTATCAATTCTTCCCTAGCCTTTTCTTGTTTCAATCTCTCTATTTCAAATAGTATGTCTCTAGTTTCATTTAGGATTTCTTCCTCAATCAATACTAAATAATTTGAAGTATGGGCTTGAGTAGGGACTTTAGTAGTATTATGGGGGTTAACAAAGTTTTCAAAAGAAAAGGGGTGGCTTTTCTTAGCAGTAGGCTCACCCTGTATTTCTTGTATTACAAAATCTCCATGGGGTGGATTCTGATCTAAAATTTCTTGGGATGAGTTAACTACATCCTAGTCTGTATTTCTTGTTTACTTTTCTCTTGTCTAAGAGTTTGTAGGTCTTATAAGTGGGGTAGTTAGTCCCTCCTATTCATTTAATAGAGCATATGCTTCTTAAGAAGAATCAAAACTATCCTAATTATGCAAAATATAACCAATATCTTTATTAGAGGTATGACCAAACTTACTTGGATCCTTGTTCTTCTAACTCTGATTCTTGCCTCTCCAAGCTACTCTTTTTCTTGTGTCTCCTCCCTCCATTCTCCTTTAGGGGTCAGGATTGTGGATTGATCTTCTATCATTCATGATTGCAACTTCTTCTTTTCAACTGGTCTTCAGAGTACTAAGCCTTTTATACAAATATTCAAAGAGGATGGAACCCTCACAAAATGTATAAAATTTTCCTTTATAGTGAAAACATAACTCTGATTCAAATTTGAAATTGTAAACCCTAATCAAAATAGGGTTTCAAACTAAAGCAATGTAGTCAAACTACATTCCATCAAGAATTTCCCCCCAAAATGATGCAACCGCCAGACTTGAATGCTCCTGACAACTCGACCACACTCCAACATTGATGGAATTCTGAAAACAGGCATGGCACTCCTAGGAAATCAATGATCATAGTCAGGAAGAACAAACCCTGACATTGATCTCATTCTCTGCAACACATCAGGGAATATATGGCACCACAGGGAAATAAATTCCATTTGGGAAAAGAAAAAATCCAATCAATAATTATCATGGATTGATCTTGGTAGCTGAGAAGTAGATACGCCATTACTGCACAACCTTTACTCGCAAACAAAAGTAGCTAGTTATTTGTATTTAAATTTTAGCTGCTAGATGTGAGATGAGTGATCAAAACTAGATCCCTAATAAACTTTAAAACATCATCATCAATCTCCAAATTCAAATCCAGGCTGCTTGATCATCACCTTTATAACACCGCATGACTCACTACAACAATGTGAGTCATACAAAATTGTGCCAACAAGATTTCACCACCTATCAGCCCTCATCATCATCCACCTTCCACCAAGCCCACCATCTCATCAACAGTCATAAGGCACCCATGTGGATGAATCCACCACCTTCCACTACTCATACGGGACTTAACCAAAGTCAACCAAAAAACTCAACAGAATGAACAAGCACCATTCGATCTATTTGATATCAACCATTGATCCACTTGTCACTCATCACAGTGACATCACCCTCCATTACCATGCTTATTTCCATCGTTTGTCCCATGAGGGACATGCTTCACCAACCCGCTAACCCTACTGCATTTTAGAAAACATTATTTTAATCCAATGGGGTGCGCGGGGAACAACTGAGATGCATTCAACACTTTGACTTTAATATTTGTTGTTCAATCAAGGGTTCACCTGCACACATAAAGAATTAAATACACACATGTGTATATGTCATGACTTAAAAGGGGGACGCCTAAGACATAAGGCTTAGGGGGAAGAAAAATACTTAGGAAAAGATCAACATTTGAAATGGGGTGACGAACGAAAAGACAAGGTAAAGGGGGTAGTGAACACACGACCACCTAGACAAAAGTTATAACATAGGTGATTGGGAACCGCCAATAACTAGGATATCACTAAGTCGCCAAACATTCAAACCACAAAACCCTATCTCAGGAAGTTATGAAAATCTAGAATTCCATGACATAGGTTTAAAAAACTGTAAAAACTCGTGACTTGGGAAAACAAAAAAACATTAGAAGGGGTCGTGGCTACACAAGGGGAAAAAATTATTGAAATGACCATGGATTTTACAAGCACCACCAATGGCTCCAGTTGGGGACATCTACTTGACAAAGTAGAGTGAGAATTCAGTTATTTTTGGGAGAGCAGACCACCAAAACACAAAACAACAACAACAAGACAAAAAACTACGATACAAATGTGCATGGATATTTCCTACTTATGAAAAGTAGGGTTTGAGGAACTATCCATGCACTAGAAATTCCAACATTTCACCTTTTAGATTTTTCAAACAATAGGAGTCCTCACCATGATCACCTCAAACAACATAAGGGCCAGTGTGGACTCTTCACAGTAGGAGGAAGCAAAGAAAGAAGAAGAGGAGAAGATAATGGTTGAAATAGAAAAAAATATTCCCATTGAAGAAAAAAAATTATTAAGGAGAGTGGAATGATGTTGCTTCTAGGATGGAACCTCACTATTTCTATTACACTTGATGCAATAAGAAAGGACCCTCAAGCCTCTGTATCGAAAGAGAATTTTGATAATTATATCTTTGGATCAGGTTTCAGTCCAAAATTGCATACTCTAGCAATTTGGTCAGTTGCTCCCAATACTGGAAAACCTGATGTTGTCAAATCAATTGACGAATTCATTGGAGTAGTTGTGGAAAATATATCCACAAACATAACTCCAATCCAGGCTACAAAGTTGATCATGCATGCTACCAAGCTCAATGCTGGCACTGAACAAATATCCCAAAAGAAGTATGATGATTTATTGAATAACTACAACACTATTTTGGATGAATGTAATAAGATGAGGGCCAATGCACAAGAAAGCCAATCAATAAGAGCATTTCCTTCCCCCTCTTCATCTTCTTTATATTTATCAGCTCAGGATAGGGAGACTTTGACACTAAGAATTTAGAGTTTGAAGAAGGAAGTGCAAGAAAAAAAAAGATAATGTCAAGAGAGCTAAGGAAGAGACTACAAAGATTGTTAATGGCATTTTTGATGATGTCTTGAAGCATAGAGTTTCCAAGTTGGTACAAAAATTTGACAATGTTTGGGGAGCATACAAGAGCATCCATGAGGCTCATGAAAGGGCATATGAAAAATTCATTGATAGCAATTCACCAATGGAAAATTCACCACCAACAATTCATCGTGGGAAAATTCACTGCCATGACAATTCACCACGTGAAAAATTAATTGCATGAAGTTTTGGCGGTTAATTTACCATGGCGGTGAATTGCTAGTGGCGGTGAATTTTCCTAGAGCCTCATGAAAGGTATGTGCAAGTTCAAAATGATTTCCAGAATTAATGGAGCAAATGGAGTGCCAAGGTTGGGGCCCTCAAAGAGATGATTCCTAACATGAAATATGATCTTGAGGCCCCAACAAATATACTAGATGTGTTGATAGCAATGGACTTATTAGGAGGAATCTTAGCTTTTCATGGTAAGTTGGGAGTGCAACTGTAAAACAAATTGAAAATGTTTAAGGACATGGAGGGGTATGGTATGCCTTGAAGATATTAAATGATGAAGGTGGACTAAAGGAATTTTTTGTTTGGAAGGATCAGTTGGGAAGTTTACTCCCACACTTTAAGAAAACAGTCATCCTTGCAAATTACACTATGTTGAATCTAGCAATTGAAAATATGACAAGGATTGAGGTACGAATAGATTCATTTGTAAAAGAGGCTTGTATATTAATTGATGTCAGGTACAACTAGCACAACACCAAGGTGCATGAGTTAGTAGATATCCAATGGCCTACTGAGGCTCAAATTATAATACATGGCTTGAAAACTTCACAAATTAATCCTTACATTAAGTATTACAAAACACTATATCCTCTCAGTTATCGAGTGATGACAAAGTGTTGACATGGATGTTGTTTCTGCTCTTTTCCTTTATTGCTTTATGTTTTAATTTCTGCTAACTTGGCGTGCACGTGGAAGACAATTTTTTCTCATGGATGGTGCTACTACAATGTTGAAATATTCCCTTTGGAGGGTGGGAGCAGTCTTCCTCAATAATATGAAGGATTTTTTTCTCATATGGTTTTTCCCCTCTCAAAATGCAAATATAACTGCTTGGGGATGTTTTGAAATTGAAATTCAAATGTGTGTCAAATGAAAAATGTGGTTGTATGTGTAATTTGGCCTGACACTTGTTGCTCCCTTGCTCTTATAAAAGGGAATTCAGGGCCAATTGCACGGGTCTTTGGTTGGTTAAGTATTCAAACTCATGTAATGAGATTTTGTAATTCAAGCACAAAGAAATAGATTAGTATTGAGTCTTAGGTATGAATTATAGTTTGTAATAGGTTTAATGTTTTTACAGTATGTAATGGAATTTGAATGAGAAGTGAAAATTTTGGAACAAATTCTCTCCTGATGTATTTTGTCACATGAATTATGAATAAAATGATCAAGGATATTTTTTATTGTTCTTTAATCATTTTGGTTGAATGTATGGTTTTATCTCTACTTTAATTCAAAGAATTAATTAAATTCTTTGATGAGATCATAGGTTTATGTGATGAAGTTTAAGGATTTGATAATTAGTTCTTGTTTTGGGAGATCATGAGTTGTTTATTGTAATGCAATATCACAATAGTCAATAAATGCTTAGCATAGTTACTATCATATTGCAATTCCTTTTAGATCTGAATTTGTTGTCCATGGATAAAGCACTAATCTATTAATTTGGTAAATTTTGAAGTCCTTGGGTCGGCCCTACCTATCAAAGAACACAATCCTAAGAAAATCATTCATACACCTTTAATCATTCTAAAGTTTCATGAGAAATTACCCATTCCTTGCTTTAGATTGTTATCTATTAGGGAATTAGCCAAATTCTTGAAGGATTATGTCCAATTTGTAGTCTATAGGAATGTATCTATTATTTACAATGTTTGTGATAAATGGTACAAGAGTATCACTAAGATAATTGTAGGGATCACCCTCTCGGGTCTTGCAGAGCCTGAACTAAAGACAAAAAGCCTAGCAAGCTTTCACCTAGTCCTTGGCCAATCCTCACCATTATTGATCATTGAATTGTAGCAAATTCATAGGAAATTGTTGAGATTAAGTTTGGTTAGATTAAAAAACAACCAACATGTTCCATATGCACTTCCATATATTTTTCTTCATATGTGCCATATCTTTCTTGAGTAGTGTCCTTAGGATTCTTCAACAATATGTCAACATAACCATTTACTTCATTTTCATTGGTCTCATATCCAAGTGGTAGACTCCATATAGTTTTGGTTTCTACAACCTCAATAATGCATTCATCAATTGTGACAAAAAATGTGATTTCCTTCTCATATTTTTCCACCACAAACTTAGGGATCCTCTCCCTTTCATGCATTATCTTCTGGAATACTACAAAGAATGTCGTAATTGCTTCATCTTGAGCTTTCATATCACCAAGGCTATGTAGATATTCTTATATTTTAGGGGATACAAGTTTTCTCTTATCCTATATGACATTACTTCTTCTGGGAAGCTCCTTCAGAAAGTAGAACAAAAAACAAACTACCAAGGAACCAAACTTGAAAGGGTATTTCTTCTCTTTATTTTTCTTCAAGTTGTCAAATATTTTCTACTTGAGAACTCACACAAATCATAATCCTTTCCCCTTTCTACCATCTCATATGTTACACTAATTTGTATTTGATACAAAATTCTCTTTGTTGGTATAGTATATCTTGTATCATATGACCATCGTTGCATATCTTAATACAAGATTCTAGATAGTGTTCATATTAAAGTGAGAGTTCTTTGTTCAAATGTGGCTCCACTTAATTCCATCGCATCGTTGTTCTTTAGAGATTTCAATATTGGTATAGGTCTGATGGCACAAAGTCTAGTAACCTCCCTTATAACTTCCTTGTATATCAAACAAGGCTTGTCAATCCATATGAATTTTTCATGCACTCTACTCAATTCCATTCTCACAAACTTATTTTCATCATCATAAATGAAGCATGGATACCATTGCCAGATGTCTAATTTCTTCCTCACTAGGTTTTCATAGTCTGGATTAATTTGATAATCATCTCTAATTAACTAGTCAATCCATAGGTTTGTAAATCTTGTGTGGTTATACTCTTCCATTTTCTCATGGATGTATGCCATAATATACTCTATAGGAAAAACCCTATATGGAATACTCAAAAAAGCTCTGAGTAGGTCATTCTCAAATACTTTTATGGGGCATTTCTTAAATTTTGATTGAGGTTTCTCACTCACATTCACTACTATAGGTGTAGCCATTTCTATTGAAACAAACTCTAATTCACCTTTAGACATGGTAAATACCTTTTTCTTGCTTAATCAAAACTAGGGTTTGGATGCTCAATTTCACAAATCACCTTTGAACTCTTGAATTTGCTTCAACTCACTATGCTTGCTCCAAATGCACAAAAACTTGAATAAAATAAACTAATTATAGATACTTATAACCCTTCAATTTTCCCTAATTCACATTCAATGCACCAAACAATAGGGTGATCCCATAATACTGGTTTACAATTTTTGGCCAAACTAGACATTGAACTCATTTTTCTAACTAAATCTTCACTTTTGGCACCTATAGCGGCTAAACCGTGAGGGATTTGAAGATGATGCAAACAAGTTATTTGTGACATTTTTTTTATAGATTCTAAATATATTTTTTTCAAATGTTTTGGAATCATATTGCACTTCTTTTTCGATCTCCTTCGAAAACTAGTTTTTTTCAGTAAACACCATTTTTAGGGAGTGATGCTCACCGTATACAACATCACTTTTTTCCATGAAGAATAAAATTCTATTTTTTTCAAATTTATAGTTTTAACTATGATATCTAGCACTTTCATTTGGTTACATAGTGTTTTATTGAATATTTTTTTCCTTAATCAAGTTTTGAAGTCAAACCAGTTACAATTCAAACATAGGCGGACTATATACAACATAACCTTTTTTGTATGTATCAAAATTTATTTATTTATTTGTTGGATCAAGGACTTAAATATCTAGTGCATTAATATTTTTCAAATTTTTTTTGATAATCTACTATTTTTTCACATGTGCAAAACAAAGAGATTGATTTTTGGTGAAAAAACTACATTCACAAGAAATAAAAAAATAAATATAATAATCAAATTAAATTTATGTAAATTATACTTTTTGGGAATCTTATAATAAGGACTACATACTTACAAAAAATAAATTTTAAATGAATTTATTTGATCCTCCAAAAGGTAAATCAAAAGTGGTTTTCTATTAGCATTTTGATAGGTGTAAAGGAGACTCTGTTATAGTTATGGTTTAAAACTAGCAGGGTTCAATCCAAGGGGGTTTGATCTAAGGTGGTTCAATCAAACCCTCTTCAATTGGAATCCTTTAAATGGAAATTTTCAATGCTTAAATCATTATATTTTCTAAAAATGTGTGATTTTGAAGTAAAAATCAGGATCTCCCAGAAATTGTAAACCAGTATTGTGGGATCACCCAATAAAGCTAGTAAAAACCATTATTTGTGCAACAGTAAACCCTAAATCACTCTACAATTTTTTCCATTTGCATATTTTCTTCTATTGTCTTCTCCAAAAGATCATTATTGTCCATCTCGTTCACATAGCTTCGTTCCAAGCCATGACACCTTATATCAGTAGGGGGGTCATTTTATTATCTATTATTGCTCCCCCTAAGCCAATTCCTAGTTTCAATTCCTTGAGGAAATATTTTCACCAAAGGGTGGTACAACTTATTCGCTCAACTCTACAAAAAATTTGAATCACTTCTTGTATTTGGATCATGTACACATTCAAATTCTATATCAACAATCTCAAAACAACCTTATATATATATATATCAAACTCCATCACAAACATCAATTAGGTTGGCCTAATTAGATGTAGCCCTAAAACATTTAAAATGTGCCTTGTTGACACTTAATTCAAATCAACATGCCTTCACACCTAAAATAAAATGTAATATATAAGTGGGCATGGACCTATAATATCTCCATCTTACATTCACACCACATATTTAATCTTTCCAACCTTTTACATACATTAGGTTGGCCAGACATGGGACCTAAAGGAAAAATACTCCAACTATTCATCACCATAGGAAACGTGGACCTCAAAATGTCATGCCAACTTGAAAAAACAATGCTTTGACACCTCTTAACATTCTCCAAAAACTGCAAGTTTTAACTTAAATCTGTAGAGGAGTATGGACTAGTTAATTCATAGCCATTACACAGAAAACTATGTAAACCTTATATGTCGATTTTATGTTACTTGTATCTTTCAAACAACTTATCCAAATCAGATGAAGTTTTGAATTAAGATGCTACTGACATCCATGAAAAAACATATTAGAATCGCAAAATTAAATCTCAAGGGGCGAACAAATGCAGACTAAATTCTTGGAGGGCTCTATGTACTAAAACTTCCAATGTGGAAACTTTGCCAAAATACTTAATTTTTTCTATGTGTGGATCAAACCTTCTTGCAAAATAACTCTTCTACAATCATCCTTCATACTATTTTAACATCCATCATGTAATGTTAACATCAGTGAAAACTTATTAATGACAACCTTCTTCATTCTTTCAACAAATAGTTGGTATGTTTCACCTTGCAATGATTCTTATCCTATCACAAATTGAGATGATGGAGGATGTGAGGATTTATTGCTTACTAGGGTGTTTACTTTGGTTGCTATTAAATGCGTCTTTTGGAGCACGGGAGCATGTTGAAGAATGAAGTGGTACAAGGTTATATAAGGGATGTTTTCCCAAGGTTGTTGGTTTTCTTATGGATGTATTTACAATGTATGATGTCAAGTGGGAGAATGTTAGGATTAAGGCGACATCAGCCTTGTAAATCATATGTATTTAATTACTTCTAATACTTTTTTGTAAATCACTCATAAGGGATGAAGGTTTCACTAATTATCTTTTACCATGAGGGTTTTATTGGAGGGATAACTTATATTTATTGGTGAAGTAAAAAATATTTATGGAAAGCTAGTTACTATTTATCAAAGTAAAACATCTTGGTTTTTATAGTGGTTTTTGGCATCCAACTTCCCATGAGTTTTTTTAATACTTGAAATTAATTTTAGAATGGTTATTGAATGTATTCAAACACCTTTAAACTAGCAACAAACTAGGTACCAAAATGGAGTGGGTTAATAATTTGGTTACAACCTATAATGGTCTAAGTTATGTTTGTTGGGATATGAAACCAACTATATAATCTTATTTATAGGACCAAAACACTAGATTTTAGAGGCTCTAAAGGTGGCAATGATTAAGAGATAAGTATTAAGAAAATTTTATTTGCAGGTACTTGAGGGAGAGTGTGGGATGTAAGGAAACTCTTGATATACACAGGTTTTGTCAAATTGAAGACAAATAAAGAGTGATGGAAATGAATGCATTATCATCTAGCATTTAAAGATAATAAAAGATTGGTCTTTCTTATTGGTGTAGTTTTTTCCTGAAATGGTTTCTTCACATAAATCTTTTTTTGTTAAATGATCTTCTATAGTTTCTTGCATGCGTATGTTGTTAATTTATATCTCTTTACTATTCATGTCTTCTAGTGATGTTATAATTTGTATTGTTGCTTTAAGTTCATCTAAGGTAATTGTATGCATGTTAAAGTGGTTGATTTTAGCATCATAAATAAGTTGAATCTCTACATGGTAATTGCATATTAAGGCCATTTAATTTCAAATTTGCATACAATTTTGGATTTCGATGTTATGGAAATCTAAGTCTTGTATCTCACCAATTGGTATCATAGTTTGAATGAATCCTTAATGATTAACATTTGAATTAGATATTGATATTTCATCCAAACACATATATGCAAGTGCTTTGAATCTAATTAAAAGAATAAATAATGTCTATAAAAATATTTGGGTAATCTACTAAATTGTAAGTGTCACTTTCTCAATTATATCCTTAGATGAAAGAATTTAATGGTGATAAACAAAGGTTGAGAGCAACAAATAAACATGCAATATCCCCCTAAAATTATGGTGCAATGCTAATGTAATTATTTTATGCATAAGTAATTGCATTCTAGACATGCTCAATAAATTCATCTCTTAATCCTAGATGATTCTTTTAAATTAGTGTCAGTTTTTAAATGTATCACCCTAGCATGCAATTTTAAATAAGTTGCACTTTCATTGGATCATAACATCTAGTAAGGGAGGGAAACATGGGCCCAATTTTTAAAAATTAATTTTAAAGGTTTGGAGTTCAAATATGAGATTGCATAAATAAATCAATTCCATACTCACAAATTTGAACCCAAGTGATGAACAACTTGATGTAAAGATTGAATCTAGATCTTAAAGATTAATGATGATGAAGATATAATAAAATAACATTATTTACTAACTTCCATACAAAATATACTATCATATACTATACCCAATCCATAAAATAACATAATTGTTATAAATTTCAAACATAAAAGAAAAATGATGCAATGAATATGAAAGTTTTAATACTATAATTACATATTAGTGTCTTAAATAATGCAACATTTTTTTTCAGGGTTCTTCTCTACATAATCTAATCTGCTACACTAACCCTTTATGCCATTCCACCTAACACACTTAAAACCCTTTATGAGAGTGTTTTTTTTCTGGATTTTACTGTGTAAAATTTATTTGCATCAACGTTTAGGATCACACTCCGCGATCCATCATCAGAATGAAGAGAGCCATAAATAAATTTGAAATGATAAATATCCTTCCAACTCAACTCTAAAAATACACCAATACTATTTTTTTTAAAGTAGCATAATGAATATTTCGAATCCTTTAAAAAAATATATATTGATTATCCCATATTCCAAGCTAACTAAATATCATTTCCCTAACATACCTATACAAATCAGTTTCCGAATCATTCTTCTTGGAAGCCCAAGATTGGATTTAGACATAAAATTAAAATCATAAAATTTAATTTTGGTGGGAACACTTTCCTTTCAGATATATATCTGAAGGCCTTGATGCTTTAGATCGTAAGAAAGATTTGATTGTCTTGAATTTGAACGTGTTTAAAGAAAGTACGTGCGTTTAAAGAAACTTCAATTTCTTTTAATCACCATCACTTTCCATAACAAACCACAAGCACAACGGCTCTTTATATTTTAAATTTGCATGCATGCTGTACATTTTCATTGATATTCTCTTTTGAAGTTGAGCAAGATGTGTGGAGGGGTGAAGAAATTTCTGATATGAACTGGCTTTTCTGTCCAAAAGAAAACCAAATATTGATTTATGTTATATGTTTGGAATTTTATTCAGGAGTGCGATTTTATATCCACTAGTTGTGTACAATTATTCATATGATAATCCTTTTATAGCATTAATTTGCAGAGTTTTACCACTTAGTCCAGCATACCATGGGTGGTGATAAAATTCGTCTTACTTTGGAGGAGGAGAGTCTCTTGAAAAGTGTATTCATGGCAATTTATTTCTGGATATTGTGTGCTTTGGAAGCTGCACTACGTATTCACATTATACACAGAGATATGGAAAAATCTATGAAAGCAAGATTTTACAGAAGAAAAAGACAATGGCTGTTGCAAACCAGAATAAGAAACAAACCAAAAGAAGCAACATTGCACTCGCCTCTCAGGATTAAGGATGATAAAATTCGTCTTACTTTGGAGGATGAGATTCTCTTGAAAAGTTTATTCATGGCAATTTATTTCTGGATATTGTGTGCTTTGGAAGCTGCACTACGTATTCACATTATACGCAGAGATATGGAAAGATCTATGAAAGCAATATCTTACAGAAGAAAAAGACAATGGCAGTTGCAAACCAAAAGAAGAAACAGATTATCAAGACAAAGGCAAAGGAAAAGCTGATTCTGAGGAGGACGCAGATTCTGAGGAGGACGCAGATAGCAGTTGAAGGATTAGAGGAATGCTTCAAACTTGAGGAAATATAAGTAAGAAAAATTGCTCTAAATCATGGTGTATTAAGTGCATTACTAAGTAATTTTGTTGGCTGGTCTGTAAAAAGCTGAGCATTTCAGTGAACATATATAGGAATGTATTGGTTTGGTCTAGTTTAGTCTTTACACTGGTTTTATCGTATTAAGATAGATGTTGATAGATCTTTGAGCTGTTCAAGATTTGTGACATTAATTCCAAGAAGATTTGTAAGAACATTCTATCAAAATCTCTCATAGTATTCTGTTTCTCTATTCGATTTGTACAACGTTCCCTTGTTCTTATCAATAATAGCAGAGGAAATGAAGAACAATAATAGCAGAGCGCAAAAGCACAGAATGGAGGGAAAACATATAATTTATTATATCCTATTCAGAGCATTTGGAATACAATATTTATAAGTCTGTTTAGAAGCAGCCAGAAACTACTAGCAATAGCTATGGAAAGAGTAAACTAGAAGATAGAAATCCTAATACAAAGGAGTCTGGAGAATTCCAAAATAAAATGCATTTACCTACTTCACCTACAAGCTACGAACAGTTGAATTAATACTAACGGTTCTTTCAAAAGTCTTCTGATTAGAAAATACAAGAAACCAACTAAACAAAATGAGGTACTTTCAGTCGTCTGCACTCTGCTCTTAACAGATTTAATTTAAAGAAAAGAAAAAGAGAGTAGAAGAGAAAAGTTCATATGTTTTCCAACATTATGTCCAAATCCAACTCATTCCTTGCCCTTTTCACTCTTTGTATATTTATTTGCTTAAGATATGCTCAAATCTTCAATAAATTAGTAGTTCACCCTTTCCAATTTGAAACTCGTGGTAATATTCTTACTGTAATCACTATTCCTTAAATCAATAAGAATTACAGCTAGTGTAATCTCTGCTTTTTATCAGAGCAACGTTATGAGGAAAGTGTTTCCTTTTTCCTCTCTTTTCTGCCGTGAGAAGAGACAAATACCTCAAATTGTAAGGGTGAATGCGGCAAAATTTGGTAAATTCTGGGCATTGCAGCATTCAAAGAAAGGCACTGGGGGTAATGTGTGTGAGGAGGCTTGCAGTAGAGCCGCCTAAGCTTGCTATCTATTGTAGCGCTGTCTGAGGGAGCCTCCACGTGAGAAAGTCTGCAATTTAGGTTTTCACTGGAACCAGCAAATAGTATTTAGTCTCTTGTTTGCAGGGGAGCTGTCGCCCATCCATCATTGAAGCCTGAATGAAGTTTAAGTTCACAGAGGAGGAGGCTCAATCCAGCCATCTAGTATTGGTCTGTTGTTGCTGTAAAAAGGGGGGACTGGTAAAAGTTGTTTTTATCTCTTTACTATTTCAAATTTCATAGATTCCTATCTCACCAAATCAAATAAGTTAGATGGTGCAAATCATGTGTATTGGAAATTTAAGATGAGACATAATCTCTGGTCTTTTGTGAATGGTTTTAGGATAAACCAGCTTTGCCTCTAGCCTCTCTTCAAGATTACAAGAAAAGAGAATACAAAGCAAAGACTATCTTGCAATTGTTTGTCAAGGATTCAATCATCCCACATATAGACATTGATATATCCACAACATTGAAATATTCATATAAAATTACATATAAATAAAATTTTATTTCTGAGAAGAAAACTACTTTCAATCAAAATGGAACCAAATGTATCAATGATTACTGGTCCAAAGTTAAAAAATAAAGCAATAAAGTTGTAATATTGGTCAGATTGTTTAAGTTGTGATTTAGTTATTGTTACATTGAATGATAAGTTGAACAAATATCTAGTGCTTATGACTAGTTTGGCTGTGAGGGAACACGCACTGTCCTTTGATGACTTGACTAGTATACTTCTACAAGAAGAGGAAAGGAACAAGTTGTGATTTAGTTACTGTTACATTGAACGACAATTTGAGTGAATATCAAGTACATATCACTAGTTTGGCTGTGAGGGAAAATGCACCATCCTTTGATGACTTAACAAGTATATTTCTACGAGAAGAGGAAAGGTAAAGTATATGGATAGTAGACAAGAGACTTCAAATTCATCTTTGATGGCCAAGTCCACAAGAAGTCATACAAAGGAAAACCTAATGAAAATATGTATCAAGATGGGGCATCATTTAAATCAAATACCAATGTGAAATAAATGGTAATTGTAATTATTGTGGTAAATTTGGACATTGTGCTTATGAGTGTAAGAATAAAGAAATTTAATGAATCAAAAATAAATAAACATGAAGATAACTTTGTTAATAGGGAAGAAGAGATAAATGGCAACCTTAATAATCTCAAGTTATTTATTTCAGATATAGCCCGTTCTACTAAAATAAATGATTGTAATGTCTATTTTATAGATTTAGTGGAATCTATTCATATGTCACGTAATAGAGATTGGTTTAAATTTGTCCATGAGAAAAGCGACGGTAATAAAATATATCTAAGAGATTATAGACCTCATGATATAAAAGGGTATGGTGATATATGTATAAAGTTGCCTAATCGACATGCAAGCCAACTTTCAAATGTTATGTATGTTCTAGGAATTAAGAAAAAACTAATCTCTATTTCAACAATTGAAGATCAAGACTTAAGAGTTGAATTTGTGAAGTAAAGTTACCAAGTGAAAGACATGCAAGATCACTATAAAGTGATGGTAGAAGGAATAAGAATAAGAGGCTATACAAACTCAATGTAATTATAGAAATTCACCAAAAAATGAAATCAACATGTGTGTCAATAGAAGAATAATGTCACTTAATGTAAGGTCATTTGAATCTTAAAGATATTATTGCACTACAAAGAAAAGATATGGTGCAATGTCCTCCAATTTTTAAGAATAAATGCATTAAAAGTGATGGTTGTGCATTGGAAAAACAACATAGGAATGAATTTGTAAAAATTATATATAAAAAGAAAATGGCTCTTCATGAATTAATACATATTGAAGTGTATGGGCTAATGAAACCAAATCAATTAGGTAAGATTCTTACTTGATGATCTAGATCTAGATATACATGGGTCTATTTCTTAATACATAAGAGTGACATTTTTGAATTCTTCAAGGAATTTAGAAATATGGTGAAAAAATACATAGCTCACAATATTAAGATTCTTAGGTTAGATCAAGTGGGAATACACTTGAGAAAGTTTTGTGAAGTATTGTTTAAAAATGGTATTATCATTTACAATATCCTAGAAGTATGCTCAAAGAAATATAGTTGCAAAATAGAATTTCAACAAAGTTATTAGAGAATAAAACTCCTTATAAGGATTTCAATTACCATAAATCAAGTGTTATTCATTTGATAGTTTTTGGAAGTAAATCATTCTCTCATATTCGAAAAGAAGATAGAAGGAAACATGACATAAAATGAGTCAAATATATTTTCATTTCTTTATTTGTTGATCATAAAGCTTACAAAATGTATGATCATATAACTCGTAAAGTCTTTGCTAGAAGATGTTTTATATTGCATGAATATGGAAATTATATTCAAGAGGAAGATTATCCAACTTCTTGGAAACTTCTTGAAGAATACATTAAGAGTAAATAAATTACAAATCAACAAGATGATGTTCAAAGTGGGATTAAAGCTACAACTAGAATGACTACAATAAGAAATAGTGGAGCTACTCTACTAAGTAGTAAAGCACTAAAAAGGTCGATGAGATAAATCAAGGCACCAATAAGGTATATAGATGAACCCCTAAATTTTAAAGCTATGGATAACTAAGAATGAATGACTACCATGCAAGAAGAATATGACTCTATTATTAAAAAATGGCACTTGGAAACTAACTAATTTATTGACAAATGGGATTCTTATAGGCTCAAAATGGTTGTTCAAATATAAGGTCAATGGTGATATTTCTCTAACCAATGATATTGGTTTTAACTTATTTTCATAAATGAATGCACCTTACAATACCGATTATTCTAACCATGTGGATATTTTTCAAATTATCAAAGATGCTACTTTAGAATTTTAAAATGAGATTGTGGCTAAGAAATACATTAAGGTAAAGAAATCTAGGAGGATAAAAAGAACAATATTATGCATTTATGTTCTCATTATTCCCACAACACCAATTCTTTTAAGTTGATGTAGAAAAGGATGAACACTTTGTAGGAAAGGGTCGACAATGTGCTCAAATTCAGTAATTAAGTTATGCATAGGTTTGTTTCTAATCTGCATCTTCAAAATATTGTTTAGGATTTCTACAAAAGAGGGATTTAGGATAATCATAATTTTCCTACTCTAAAGAAGGCTAAAACAAAGGATTTTAAGGAAGACCTCAAGAATATGTTCTCCCTCTAAAGATATGTTGTAGCTTATTGGTTCTTCTTGATGTTTGCTCACTTTCCATGGGTTGTGTGTCTATTTTTTGTTATTTGTTTCTGTTTATTATTGTTTTGGTTTTTTCTCCTCTTAGCCTTCAAGATTTCCATATAATAGGGTTGGGACCCTAGTTTCCTATTTTATAATATCAAAAATGTTGATTAAAGTATAGATAAATTTAAATCTAGATTGGTTACAAAAATATATTCACAAAAAGAAAAAATAGATTATGAAGGCACATTTACACCAATATCTATTAGACTTATGACTACACTAGATATTAAATATAATTGGTATTTACATCAAATTGATGTTAAGTAAATATTTTTAATGGTGATTTGAAAGAAGAAATTTATCTTGTTCAACCATAATATTTTCTAAATCAAGGATGATAATATCTTGTATATAGGTTGAAGAAAGAATTGTATGGTATTAGATAGAGTCCAAGATCATGGTTTGTAAAAATTGATAACTTATTTCTTCAACAAGTGTTCATCAAAAGTAGGAGTGATCCAAATTTGACATGTAAAGAAAGATGAACATTGGAATTAAATATTTTTATTTCATTATATTGTGTGATGATTTAATCATAAAAGGAAGTTCTATAAGATTATTTAGTGAAATCAAAAGAGACTTCCAACATGAATTTGAAATGAAAGATCTTAGAAATATGCAATATTTATCAAGAGTTCAAGTATTAGGCTAAGATGGTAAAAATTTGATAACTCAAAACAAGTATAGAAAGAAATTGATCAAAATATTTAACATGCAAGACTACAAATCAATCTCTGCTCCATTACAATATAATGTTAAGTTTTACATCAATAATAATACAAAAATAAGTAAATTTCACTTTTCATAGGCAATTAATGGGAAGTTTCAACCACTTAAAATCACAATAAGTCTATTGGGAAAAGTTGTGTTGTTCACCCTACATTATGTTATGATGTAAAAATTAATATTATTTGTGGTGCACCTAGGGTATCTAAGCATAAGTGCATCACATGGCTTAGACATTCTTGGGGCTACTTTGTATGATGTATGTCATTGAGATAAATACTTAATGTGAGTTTGCACATTGGAAAATATTTAATATTGTGAAAACTTAGTTCTAAAAAGGGAAAACTCGGTACCAAAAAGTAAATGAGGGGGATATGGTTTTGTAAGCTCATGGTATTAGATACATGGTTTTTATAATACCACTTGGTGGTTTTATGCAATCTTATTTATATAAAATAAAACATATGAATAGTTGTTGAATTTGGCTAGATTGGCCTCTCCTATAGAATGCATATGTAAAGCATGGCATGGGACAAGTAGTTGCAAGGCTAAAAATTAGGGCAATCCCACAATAGTGGGTTGCACTTTTTGGCTAAACTTGACATTGAAATGAACATTTTGAACTAAATCTTCGTTTTCAAAAACCAATAGAAGCTAAATCGTGAGGAATTTGAAGATGATGCAAACAAGTGATTTGTGACATTTTGTAACTTGTAGATTCTAAATATATAATTTGAATTTTTTTTAGAATCAAATTGCATCTTTTTTCCATCTCCTTCGATAACTAGTTTTTAACAATAAACACCATTTTTAAAGAGTGATGTGTACTATAAACCACATACATTTTTTCTATGAAGAATAAAATTCTATTTTTTTTGAATTTAGATTTGTAACTGCAATATCTAGAGGATGTGCATTTGGTTTCATAATGTTTTATTGATTTTTTTTAAATTATTTTTTGAATTCAAACCAATTATAATTTAGACATAGGTGAACTATAAAGAGCATAAATTTTTTTGTATGCATTGGAATTCAATATTATTATTTTTGGAATAAAGACATCAATAATTAGAAAAAATGTATTTTTTAGATTTTTTTCTCTATTTTCATATTTTTTCATATCTATGAAACAAAGACCTTGATGTTCATTGAAAAACTTACATTCACAAGAAATGAAAAAATAAATATAATAATCAAATTAAATATATTTAAAATTATAATTTTTGGTTCAAGCTTATAATAAGGACTACATACTTAAAAAACATAAATTTTTAAAAATGAATTCACTTGATCCCTCAAAAGGTAAATCAAAAGTGGTTTTTTATCAGCATTTGGATAGGTGTAGAGGAGACTCCATTATAGGTATGGTTTAAAACTAGCGGGGTTATATCCAAGGGGGTTTAATCTAAGGGGCTTTGATCAAACCCTCTTCAATTAATATCCTTTAAATAGAATATTTCAAGGCTTAAATCATTATATTTTCTAAAAATTATGATTTCAAGCAAAAATCAGGATGTCCTAGAAAGTGTAACCCAATATTTTGGAAAAACCCA
The DNA here is from genome assembly GCA_007258455.2 of Sequoia sempervirens. NCBI lineage: Eukaryota > Viridiplantae > Streptophyta > Pinopsida > Cupressales > Cupressaceae > Sequoia > Sequoia sempervirens. The sequence goes on from VDFB02337302.1 coordinate 149,999, forward strand.
TTATGATTGGACACATGAATTATGCAATCCAAAGGAGCATGATATCTCAGAGGTATTCATGGAGACTCTCTATGAGTATTGTAATACTTGTTTATAAGATAATACATTGAATATGTAATTGATTTTGGAGGATATATTTTTCACTCATGAGGGTTTTCCCAATGTACATCTTGTGCCATCTTGATTGTATGCTTGTCTATCATTTTATATTTTCAATCATAAATAATTATTTGCAATAATTTTTACATGGGGCTATATAAAATAATTCTATATGGATGTGAATTTCCTTTCATTTGGTATTAGAGCCTAGTTTTCAAGTTGTGGGAGATCTCCTTGGTATTGTTAACCCTTGGAAGGAGTATATTTTTTTACATAGTTAGATATATAGCTTTACATAAAATTAATGAACTTTTTTCCAAGGACACATGTGTGTTTTTAGACTTGGGTTGTTGTAGATCTAGGGTTTAATGGAGATTTAGCAAGTTTTTTTTTTGTTGGGGGTCCTTTTGTGAGAGTTTTGAGGGTGAGATTTTTTTAGAAACCTCCTAAAAAAAAATAAACCTCACCATTTTGTCCAAAAGGCCAAAAAAAATCATATAAAAGTGCAACTGTGATCAATGATAGAATATTTCTATCCATTTTGAGGGCCATGGAGGAATCTTGTAAGAAATATTTTTTATGCACATATGAAATTTGTATAGTCATATAGAACCTATATGATAGCATGGTAGAACTATCATGTTCAGTTCACAAGGTACCAAATTTTAAAAAATTTAAAAATAAAAACTCTACAACATATTTTTTAAAAAAAATTGAGTGGGCTTAGCCCCTAATCACAACCAACCCATAGGATCTAAGACAAGCACCACTCAACAACCCACCTACCACAAATGTGGATTTTTGATGTCATAATGGAGGAGAATTTTTCTAAGATCCATAAATTTCACCCCAAGAAATAGACTTTTATGTTCTTATAGTCAATTAAAATCTCTTTTCAAGTACTCATATGATTTGGTATCAATGATTTTTCTAGATTTTTCTAATTTGAATAGAATTTATGCTAGTTGGAAGTTGATTTTATTTCTTTACTTTGATAGGTCATATTTTCCTATGATGTCCAACATTGAACTTCTTACAGACAATGAAGAGTATTTTTTTAGAACTTCATAGTAGATCAAGTTTGGAGATGTTGGTATGTGATCTATTCACTTACATTTATGTTTGAAGCATATTTTGGTGTAGAGGAGGAAATTCAACAGCATGAAAGGACGTGATCTCAAAGGATGAATGTTCCTCGACTACCTTAGGGATCAAAGCTTAGGTGATGGGATGAAATAAAGAAATAGTTTATTTATGTTTTTATGCAAAATAAAATGGGAGAGTTTTTGAAACTAAAAGAGTATATTTTAGATGTTTTCTAGAAAAACCAACAAGCTCTCGAACAATGACAACAATGTGGTGTGCAGACATCCTCACAGAATGTAGAAGTCCCTACGATGAACATCTATAGTCTCATATGGAATGAAAACTAATTACCACAAAAACTAAAAAAGAACCTACTAAGAATTCAAAATTTGTAATCTCAAAAATATAATAAAACAATAAAATAATAATAGAGAAATAAAAACAACAATAAAAGTTAAATGGAAAGAAAATGATAGAGAACAAAGAAGAAGAAAGAAAACGCTCACAAGAAGTCCAAGAATGAAGCCTCCAAGCTACACCTTTGATACATATGCGTCTTGAGGAAGCTAGAGAGGGAGAGAGAGAGAAAGGCTTGTGAGAGCTAAGAGAACTTTGTAAAGACTATTGTGAGAGCTTGAGGGAGATATTTAGAGAAAAAGAAAAGAGAGAATGTTCTAGACAGAAAATTAAAATATAAGAGAGAAAGTGTGGGGTAAAAAGATAGATTTAAAAGTGAGAAGAGGGGGGAAAGGGAGGCTATTGAGCCATTACAAATCCTCCCAAGTTGTTTCCACTAACCAAGATAGTGTGATAAGTGGTAAAAAGTTGAGAATGACCTTTTAAAAATTAAAATTTCATAGGATGCTAGTGCAACATGTTGACATCTGTGCGATACGCTAATGTCCAGAAAAATCATGCTAAAAATAGGTGGAAACAAAGAAAACACAAGGTTAACATAAAACTGACGTAAGAAGGCAGCTATTGAAAAGTGCTCTTGAGCATCTTGAGGGGAAAAATGTTGATGCAAGGGCTAAAATGAGCCTACAAAAATACTAAGGGAGTTAACACTAAATTGGATACAAAAGTGTAGGTGAAATTGCAATGGTGTACAATTTTGACACTATAGTTGGTTACTTAAATATTTTGTTAATTTATAATTTTATGGAAAATTAATTCTAGCAATGATTTGGTGCTTAAGTCATAGAAAATTTACATATTTTTCTTTATTTTTTCTTATTTGACATGGTTATTGATGTATTATTGAATTTTTATTTTGTATAGTGAGATCTACAAGTTGTGTAGTTTTGTAGGTTTTATATGCTTAAAGGTTGCATATATAACTAAAATGTGGGTCATCTATACCTATAAATATTTTAGTATGTATGTAGGTTCTATTTGGATGATCTAGTTTGATCACTTGTTTCATTAGCTTGATTTTCATTATGTGGATGTTGTGAGACCTAGACTTGTTGACTCTATAGCATAGATGTGTAAGACTTGATGTAATTTTCATAGAGGTTCCTTGTACCTTTGGAGATGTTGGCACAACCTAGTTATTTGTGTATGTATATTTTTCATTATGTTGGAATTATTCTTGGTTGTAAGTGGTGACATGTATCTTCTTATTTTTCATATAATTATTTTACTTTACCCTTTGGAAGCTCATAATGTTGTATTTGACTTATTTGATTGTGTCAAAGCCATGAATAATTTTTAGTCAGAAGGTGGTTATCATGGTGTCATGGATAGATTTCTTACATCGTTCAATGGGAGATTTAACACTGATGTTCTAGTCGTGGTTTATCTTTTTAGTTTGGATATCATAGTTTTATTTTACCCTTAGGAGGCTCTTGATAATTTTTTTATTGTATCAAATCCATGCATTATTTTCATGTAGGAGATACATGTCTATTGTGATTAAATGGAAATTTTGATAATGATGAGGATTCATCATTTGGGAATGGTTGATCTCTTACAATGGTTTAAAGTGTTATGGAAGATCCCTTGAATCCTATTTCTTATATGCAATGATATTTATTTGGTGTAGAGGTGGGAATTTTCTACCCTCAATATGATGAGATCTCAAGGAGTAAACTATCTCTCCCCTACCTCAGTTGACATGCCTCGAGTAAACTAGAGATAGAAGAGTGTGAAACTTAATTGAGTACATAATTTTTTAAGATATTTCAGGTATCCAAAACTAAAAGAGAAGGGTATAAAGGTATTCTAGATAGCTCGATGAGCTCTCTATCTAGTATGGTAGTGTGGCTATTAGACGAAAACATGCTCGCACTAGAGTCCCATATGGAAAAAATTAGAGCTGGCACCAAGAAAACATATAATACTTTGTACAAGTTTACAAATGAAAAAAGGTGCAAAATATGAATGTATAGAATTAAAGGTACACTAAATAGTAAAAATGAGACAAAAATAATGAGGAAAGGCTCAAGATAACATCAAGAGTGTTTGATAATATTCAATCTTGTTTCAAAAGGGTTATCCCACCTACACCTACACACATAAGACCAAATAAAAATGTTGGGTCGATGTTTAAGATTTTTCCTCAGTCAAACCCCTATATTGGTGTTTCCACCTCCATGGATATCCTTAGGCAAACCAATAATAATAATAGATGTGAAAAATATGAAGAAAAACATATGCTAATATTAATCAAAGGTAGAGATAAAATGCTCAAGAAATATTCTTGAAGAGTCACCTCATACTAGCACCAAAAGTGAAGCTTGCTAATGCAATGAAGGTGCAACAAGAACCTCCAAGATTACTACAATTTCCCTAAAAGAAGAACCTATCATGCAAAAATGGAGATTCCTCTAAAAGTTGTGCACAAGCTCTTTACAAGATCTGTGCATAGAAAGGTAGAGAAAGATAGTGCTTGCTCAAGAAAATGTTATAGAAAATGGAAAAGAAAGATTTTTATTTGTGTTTCCAAGAGAGAAAGAGAGCAAGAATGAAGAAGTTCACACCTCTTGAATGAAGATTGAAATCATCCCTTACAAAAGAGAGGAACTTTTTGGTTCAAACAACCAACTCAAGTGATTCTTGATGTAGCTGCAGGTTGGCAGACACATCACACTACTAAAACATAGCAATTGTAACATCTCAATGACCACCTTAGTCATAGATTTTCATAGAACGCTAGCATGGATCACGAATGTTTTCATCAAATGCATTGGTCTATAGGAAAATCAGACTTAACAGTCAAGGAATGGGGCATGCTAAGTGGTGATAAAATGGTTTTTTAGTCGAGAGAGCATAATTATCTTAGTTTATATAAAGAGGAATATGAAATGTTAAATAGCATGGGATGTAGTTTTCGGCATTAAATTTTTCCCCCACTTTAGTGAGCATAATTTTCCAAGAAGAAATGTGAACTAAAGTAAAAAGGGAGAGAGTGTTATACCCTAGATGCAAAGGGGAAGCAAATTCTTCTATCCACACAAGGTTTTCCCCAAGGAAGAGACCTAATTTAATCCTGCATAGAATGATTAGGTTGTATCATGACAAACATGTAGCTAGAGATAAACATGTTAGGAAAAACTTAGGAATTTAGATATCAAAGATCGTACACACACAAGACAACACTGATATGTATTGATAGCAAATTATGTTATGTTAGGGATATCCAATCATCCTGTGATTGCTAAAAATTGTACATTGTAGGACAACCACATGAGAGAGACATAGATAATCATAAAGTAAAAGTCTAGTGGGTTGCCCCCATGCTAGACAACAGAAAAGATAGTTGAATGTAGATATATTTTGAAAAGAATCATGAGATAAGAGATATGAAATAATAATTTGATAGTCCTCACCCTTCCCTGTGTTACACAATGGAACACAAGCTATTTGGGGTCTTATCATAAGAGAGCCATGAGAGCGAGATAGATGGATCTAAATATTCAAGGTTAGTATGATTTATATTGGCAATATTTGTATATAACTCATATGAATCGTCAACATGGAAGAAGGCATAAATGCCTCCAACACTTTGCATCATCCTCAAATATCAAAAATTAAGGAATGAAAAAGAGCAGAATGATTATACAAATAGAAGAATTTCATGATAGATTGTCTACCTTCTATCCAGGTACCTATAAGGGTACATTGGGCCCTCCAGGATAGGCTACAACATACACAAAAAATTATGAAGGAACATAAAAAAGCAAAAAAACTCTAATCTAAAGACATGAAAGGTACTACTCTACTCATTTATATCTAGCAAGTCATTATCCTCCCAATCTAGATCCTAGGGGGAAGGAGGGTGAGATTGCAATAGAACAATGGATAGGGTAGTACCAGGCGTCTTAACTACAACAAGGGCTAGAGATGTGGTTGCTTCAATATCCCTATCTACTAGTTCCTACAAGCCAAGTTTCAATGACTTTGTGAAAGTAGTTGACAATGCCAAAATATCCTCTAGAGATTCAAACATATACTTCTTTAGAGAGGAGTGTGGTGACTTGATTGTAGGTTGTGAAAGAGTAGGAGCCTCACTATGAACCTTCAGAATGGGAGTAGAAACAAACTCTAGAGAAGAAGGAATAGATCCTCAATGATAAGGAAAGAAGAAGAAAGGGAAGTGGAAGGAGAAAACTTCTTGTGGAAGGATTCAGTGATAGATGCTTGCTCAAGATTGTGCTTGGATGATAGGCTAGGGTGTTGATATGTGGGAGGAGATGATAGGGTCACACTAGAGTGACCTTTGTATGAGGTATATCTATGGGTTATACAAGCCAAGGGACATTAGGAAGGGAAGTGAGGAGAGATAGTTCTAAAGAAGGTGTGATAAATTCTTGTACCCTCTTGGGGTGAGGGTCATCCATGTCCTTTGATAGGACTAGAAGAAAGATAGAAGTAGGAGTAGAAAGGGAAGAAGACGGATAAATTGAGACAAAATACTTATTTGTGGATTTCTAGTAGCATTGTGTTCCTTTTCCATCGCATGTTGGTGGCTCTTACACTCACATAAAAGTTGGTTCTAACAAATATGGAGACTAGGGATAGGATTTTGATAAGGCATTGGGATAGTGGGTGAAGTTTCCTTCATGTTTGTTATTGGCATAAGGACAAGCTCCATAGGTGAGGCTAGAGAGTCTAGGGGCACAAGATCCTTAACCTTGATTGTGGGTGTCTTTCCTCTTGCTTTCTAGGAAGGGAGAGGAATATGAGGGAACCTCAAGGGTCAAGATGTCAGAACCAAACATGAAGGACCCAAAAAAGAGGACTACTCATCCTTACTAGAAGAACACCAATATTTAACCTGCTTCACCCAAAACTAGGGTACATCCACCAACACAGGGTCTAATATATATTAAACTTCCAATAAATAGCATTTACAAAGCTTGCATCAACTACTACCACCTACAACAACGTTTTTCTCCACATTTTTCCATGTTTTACACAGCCTTTGCTTCATGTACCCATGACACTTCCTGCATTTTTTCAACCATAGAATATTGTAAATTTTTTCTCACGTTTTTCATGCTCTATTGCCCTAAAAACTCTGATCTAAGTATTAGAATATGTTCCCACACATGTCCCATTAATTATAAATGAATCATGGCCATTGGCTTTGTCTCATGTACCCAATAACACGTTTTATTTTGGGCAATTACAATAATTGTTTGCAGTTATCTTTATTTAAATATTGTAACTAATCATTTCTAGCATTTAATAATTGTTTTTCTCTATTATTTTAAATACAATTACAGAAAAAAATATTTATTACGTGCAGAAAATTAGTTAATAAGATAATATTGAATATTTTGTCCAAGTCTAATTGGTCTCCATAACACAACAAAGTCAGAGATGATTCATACACTTGACATGTTATCTCTGAATTTTTAACTAGTAGAAAAGGACCTTGATTCTTGGACAAAGTTGAAATATTTCAAGTTGCAAGTGTTGGTTAAAAATGGGGTGATCCCAACAAGGAAAATCTATATTGAGTATCGAGAAACAATGAAACATAAGAGAGAGGTTCTCAATGAATTGATAAGAAATGTTCAAGAAGCTCAAGAGACAAGCATTGATAAGGGATTAGACATCACCATCAAGATAAGGGGAGATTCCATGTCAAATACTTTATGATACTCAAAAAAATCTTCTCGTCGATACAATTGTCTAAGAATTTACTTCACTAATTCATAAGATTAAATCAGATGCTTTCTCACTATCTTCCATTGATAAATTAGTGGATTTCCAAGTAATTTGTGATAATTTAAAGACAATATTGGACAAACATAGAAAATAAAATGTCAACATAGAGGACTCCATCACACGAGTTCTAGCTATCTCCAGTTACACACCAAGGCCAAAGGAAACAAAAGTTTAGGAAACTTTGAAGAGATATGAATATTTTCTGGAGAAGAATGTAGAAGAAGAGAATGTTCTTGCATTTAATAAGTTTTTCATTATGTAGTTTGTAGTTTTTAAAAGACATTTTACATGTCTTTTTGTAATATTTAATTACATGTAAAAACAACACAATCCCAAAGCAAATTGGACTTTATTTGTGAATAAGTCAAAGTAGTTGTAGATTTCTTATTTTTGCTCTTGGCTTTTCTTTATAAATAAGAGGGGGCTCTTTTGTATTTTTTATCTTTTAGCTATTGAAGTGAAATGTTGTCAAATTTAGGAGTGCACTAGGGTCCTCCCCTCTCACAAAACAACTTTGTGCATTTTTGCAACTTTTACAATATTGCATATGACAACTTTTGAAGGAATTACAAAATTTGACAACATTAACCAAAATGAACCCCTAATACATGTCAAATGGTCTATTATGACCTTACTAAAAAAAATGAGACTCAAACCACCTAAAACCATGACACAAGACCTTATTTACACCAATGGATTAACACGGTGCCCTTGCACAATACACCCAACCAGAAAAAGATCTCAAGTCCCTTTAGAAATTAATTACAGCTTGTCCAACTTGATCACTTCATATCCTTGATCTTCAAATGCTCCTTCATCAAGTAAGCCTTTCCACTAGATCGGATATTGAAGATTAGTGTCATTCTTTACACATTTGAACTTGTTGTCACTTGGGTATTGCTCCACCTTCACAAGTTGTCCTGTTGTATGTCCTCTTATCTTTCCCTCATCTGAAATTGAGGTTGAACTTGTCTTCATACTTGCAAACATACCTCTACTTACTTTTTCTTGGTATTCTTTCTTCTTTACCTTTGTTGCATGCCTAAATTTACCCATTTGCTCTTGCCATTCACCTTGGATCACCTTACCTTTTCCCTTCATTTATTCTTTCAATTTCTCTACCTCAAGAACCTCTGTATTATCAGGTTCATAAACCTTTTCCTTGATAAAAATTGACTTCCCACTAACCTCTTTTGCAACCAATGGACAAAGCACTATTCCTATTATGCTCTCACCATGCCTTTCTACTGAATCTTGCAATTCATCCTTGACCTTCTCTTTATCAATTTTAAACACCAACTCATCATCCTTTCTTCCTATCATTGTATCATTTTCCAAGCTTATTGTCCTAGCATCTTCAAGCCTTGAAGTGGTTGTAATCTCCTCATGTTTTTTTCCTCAAGCTTCACAAACTCTTTCTTTCCTATCATAATCACTTTTTCTACCTTACTTTGTCCTTTATCATCCTCTACCAATGGACTTAAAGTAAATGTGATACCATCCTTTTCAATCTAATAAGTATTATCTCTTCCATCATATATGGCATATCTATCAAACTGCCATGGTCTTCCAAGTAATAAATGACAACAATTCATAAGAAAAACATCACAAAGAATCTTGTCCTTAGATCCACCAATGTTAAACTCAACTAAAGCTTTTTCATTCACCAAAATATATTGATCATCATTCAACCAAGACACTTTATAGGGTGTTTCATGAGGAATCTTTTCCAATTTTAGTTTATCAACCATTTCTATGGATACCATATTATCAGTGCTTCTAGAGTCTATTACTACTTTACATACCTTTCCATTGCATTTACAAGTGGTCTTGAAAAGTGTTCTCCTTTGAGTTATCTCCTTCTCTTTTGATTCTTTAAGTAATGTTCTTCTCACCATCAATGATTCCCCATCTTCTGGAGCAGCAAGTTGATTAGGAGAATGAACGCTTTCACAATCTTCCTCTTGCAACAATTGTACTCTTTTGTCACCGCCACTTGAAGTAGAACCTTGTTTCTCTGGACACCTCCATGCTACATGGACAAACTGATTGTAATGGTAACACCTTCCTAAAAATGAGCTTGAACATCTACCTCCACCAAATCTTCCTTTGAAACCTCTAAAACCACCCCTTTCATCAGCAACTTGATCTTTTTTTTGCTTGCATCCTCTTGGTCTTCATAATTTTTCCTTGTACCTCTTCATTTGCTAGTACTACTTCTACCTCTTCCTTGTCTTTTTTTCCTTCTTTTTAGTTTCTCCTGTGCCCTTGCAGCTAATTGGAAACATTCCTCAACTATTCTAGGCATAGCCAAACTCAATTCATCTTGGATTTGAAATCTTAACCCACACATATACCTTGCAATATTTTCATTTTCGTCCTCAATATGACCATACCTAATGCTCAACTTGTGAAATTCTTCAATATATTTCATGACATCTTTATCCTTCTATTTTAAACTTTGTAACTTCTTGAAAGTTCGTATTGCATGATCACCTAGTAAGAATTGGCTTTTGATCTTTAACACCATCCTATCCCATGAACTATTTTTTTATTTTTCCCTTCTTCACTCTTTCCTCTTGAACATAGTTCCACCATGTAAGAGCAAGTCATTTCAACTTAGTTTTTGCAAACTTTACCTTTTGATCATCAGCAACCTCCTTATACTCAAAGTAATTATCGAGTGCATCTATCCAATCCAAGACTTCTTCAACATCCAACTTTCCATTATACATTAGCACATTTGTTTTCTCACTAGAAGCATCTCCTCTAACATCCTTGAGCATTTCACCATCCTTCTCTTATAAGGATCTAAATCATCACCTTGGACTCTTCCACTTGGAGGGTTTTCATCCTCACCCTCTTCCTCTTTCTATCATTCACTTTATTCTTCAGTGGCATTTCCTCTTCTTTTTTTGTCTCCCATGTTGCAAATCTAGCTAATAGTGTTTTTTGTGATTCCTTTAACAACCTTATTTCCCTATCAAGGGCTCCACTTCCTTTGGGAGGCATCTTGTCCTCTCAAATTGCAACTTTCATTTACTCAAACTTCAACCTTTCACCTTCCAAAAGATCCAAAACACATGCTCTGATACCAATTGATGTAGAGCAGGGAGGAAAACCTTCAACTAATCACAATTTGATCAATTTCAAACAATATTTCTACCCTTACAACTCTACCTCAACAACTTTTCATAACTCCATCATATTTTCCTTGTAGTATATCAAATGATGAAAATTAAGCATATCTTGTAGACTACCCATCAAACCCACAAGAGGATTTTCTTTTTAGAAACCCTTTAAGGCCTTTAGAAACATAGCTCAAAAGATCACTAGGTTCCTTTAGAACATATTCCTCAAACTATTGCTACTACGCTACCCCTAAACCCTAAATATGTAACTATTCCAAAGCAACTCTACAAAATTCTTCTTCCAAACCTCAAAAATATATTACAATACTCTCAATAGGTTATAAATGCTTAGAATCAACAACTTTCAACAAGAGAAAAGTCTACAAAGAAATCAAATTACAAAACCCTCATTTAGGCTTGTTTAGGTTAAGGTTCATAGGGGTTTATTGAAAATCAACACTTCACACCTTTTCTTACCTTTCCAACACCTCAAAAAAATAATAATATGTCTTCACATTCTCTCCAAATCAACTCCTACCCTTCATCATTACATATGAAGCAAATTCCAACTTGTAGCCATCAACTTTAAGCTAAAAATCAATGAAAACTCAACTAGGGTAGCATACAAAGTCCTTCAATCGGCTTTTCTTGCTCCTACAAAGCACACAAATAGAAAACCTACTTCTAAAGGATCCATTCCACCAATTTTGGATAGGTTTCACTAGGTGGAATGGCTTAAACCTCCATTTTATACTCTCAAAACCCTAATTTCTGAGTTTACAGACCGCCTACAATAAATTAGCAAAAAAAACTTTATTTCTTTATGAAATCAAACCAAAAAAAAATCCAAAATTCTCTTAACACATATCTCTATCTAGTAAAAAATATTTTATACCAATATGGCATAGTACGAACCCGTACAGGGATCTGTAACAGTAGATTACCAGTGAATTGTAAAGAAAACTGAATTTTGTTTATTGTCTTCTCTTCAAAACCACTTCAGAACCTTAACATCAAGTTTTTAGAACATATTAAAAATTGTCTCCCTCAAACTGATTGGTTCCAACTAATTTTTAAACTACCTAACTATTGGCCTTCCACTTTGTGCATTTGTACAACTTTTAAAATATTGCATATGACAACTTTTGAAGGAATTACAAAATTTGACAAAATTAACCAAAATGAACCCCGAATACATGTCAAATGGTCTATTATGACCTTACTGAACAAAATAAGACTCAAACCACATAAAACCATGATACAAGACCTTATTTATCCCAATGGACTAACATGGTGCCCTTGCACCAATGTATACTCACTTTTTTATAAATGATTAATAGAGACACTTATTCATCAAAAAAATCAACACTCTAAACAAAAATTATATGTTTTAATATTCTTTAAAAAGATTAAAAATAATATTCTAAAAATATATTTGTATAACTTAAAATATTCTAACAAAATCTTATATAAAATAAACGTTTTCAAATACAAAACACAAAAACTAAATAACAATTTATTTATTTTTACAGATATTTTACATAGTATCCAAGCTCATAAATCATTTATTGATAAATATTACACTTCTATATTAAATATAATACAAATATAGGGTAGATGAGGCAATAGTTGAGCATCCTAACTTCACGCTTCTCAAAATCCTATGTCGAATTTAATCACTCACAATTTTTTATAACAACTTACTTGGAAAGTTCCCTTAACTAATGTTTTGAGGACCACATCATCAAATATGATGCCGCATCAACATGTTTTTTTGTCAAGGTATCCAAAAAAGTCCAAAAAAAGTGAGACTGATAGTTGTGCATTGAATCATGTTTTATTGGTGTGTTGATGTGGCATCACATAATTTGTTGTTTTTTAGATCTAAGGAATACATTTCATTCAATTGTGGGTAGCCATCATCAAAACTAACAACTTTAAATTCACAACTATTGACCAAATATTATTAAAAATAGCAATTGCACCTTAGTGTGCAATGCGTACATGCGAAGAAGTGTGGAAGGTTAATTAGGATAAATTTTGGTATATTTTTTGCATACATTTACTAATTACTAATTTTGGTCAATTTAGGCCATTCAACAAATGATGTTTTTGATGCATAAAAGGTCTCAATGGAGAAGTTATAAATTCAAATCAACTATGCATCCACTTACATGGATCTAAACATGATTGAAATAAAACCTTTAAACTAGAAAGATAATTAGGCTCCATTACCAACAGTATCATTTCATGTTTGCAATAAGGAGGGAGGGACAAAGAGAGGGGGAGATAGGGATAGAAAGAGGTAGAGGTAAGAACAAGAGAGAGAGGGGGGTAAGGAGATAGAGATAGAGAGGAAGATAGAGATGGACATGGATATAGAGAGGACAGAAGGACAGGGAGAGAGAGAGAGAGAGAAGAGAGAGGGATAGATAGATATGGAAGAGATAAATATATAGAGAGCGAGAGATAGAAATATAGAGATAGAGATAGAGATAGGAAGTGATATATAGAGAGATAAATATGGAGGGAATGATGGAAGAAGAAATATGGAGAGATAGAGATAGAGATAGAGATAGAGATAGAGATAGAGATAGAGATAGAGATAGAGATAGAGATAGAGATAGAGATAGAGATAGAGATAGAGATAGAGATAGAGATAGAGAGGAAAAGAGATATAGATATAGAGGTCTAGGAAGAGGGAGGGGGGAGAGAGGGAGAGATATGGATGGATAGAGAGAGGGAGACATGTCTAGAGATAAAGGGGGGGATTAAAATAGAGGTATAGATGGAGATAGAGCGAGAGAGGAAGATGGAAACAAATAGATAGAGAGATGTAGGGAGAGGGAGATGGAGAGGGAGAGGGAGAGATAGAGAGATATAGATGGTGAGATAGAGTGATAGAGAATAGAGATATAAGGAGATATAGAGAGAGGATGAGAGGGAGAGACAGATAAAGAGATTGAAAAATATAGAGAATTATAGATAGATAAATAGAGATGGGGACATGGGGAGAATAGGGAGAGATAGAGATATATGGGAAGAGAAAGAGAGAGAGAGATAAAGATATATGCGAGGAGAAAGGGAGAGAGAGGTAGAGATAGAGAGATAGGTAGGAGGATAGGGAGGGAGTGAGGGAGGGAGAGATAGGGAGAGATAGAAAGGGGGGAGATAGAGAGAGAGGAGGGAGAGAAAGGGAGAGATATAGGTAGAGGGAGAGAGAGAGGGGGGGGAGGAAGAGAGAAGAGGAGAGAGGGAGAGAGATAGCTACAAGAGGGAGAAAAAGAAGAGGGGGGAGAGAGGAAGATAAATATGTAGAGACGGAGACATAAGATGGGGGAGGGGAGAGATATCTCAAAGATATAGAGAGGGAGAGATAGAGATATATAAAGGAAGAGGGGGGGGAGATACAGAGAGATATAGATGGTGAGATAGAGTGATACAAAGATAGAGATATAGAGAGAGGGAGAGGGAGAGACAAATAGATAGACAAATAGAAAGAATCAGAGATAGATAAATAGAGAGGGGGAGAGAAATAGGGGAGATGGAGAGAGGGAGAGAAGTAGGGAGAGGTAGAGATATATGGGAAGAGAAAGAGAGAGATATAGAGATATATGGGAAGAGAAAGGGAGAACGAGGTAGAGATAGCTAAGAGATAGATAGGGGATAGGGAGGGAGGGAGGGAGAGATGGGGAGAGATAGAAAGAGGGGAGATAGAGAGAGGTAGGGAGAGAAAGGGAGAGAGATAGGTGTTGATGTGTTTTTTATGCACTTCTCAACACAGACAGTGTGTAGGTGCACTACCTCTCTTGAAAGACAATCTTCCACAATTAGATTGTAGAACACTATCCCAAGGTCTCTAATGTCATGTCTTAACAGTGCTTGGAATATCTCAGTTGATTTATGTGATTTACTGGAATCACAAGGCAGACTTACCAATGAGTTACAAAGCATGGGAAGTTGGGTTTGCAAATGCAATTTCAAAGTGCTGGAAGTGAATGAACAGTGGCTGTCCACTCAAAACAACAAGTTAAAACTCATCAAGTTCATCTGATTTAGCTTCATGGTGATGCTTTGGATCCTACTCTAACCAAGGGCTAAAAGAAATAGCAAAAAGAGAAGAGTTAAGAAATCTATTCTAATCCTAAGCCACAAATGAATAGTAACAATGGTGGCTGCTACAGTAGACAGGCTTCCTAAACTGAGTTTTGCTTGACCAAGAGAAACCTATAGCTACACAAAACTAGTGCAATCTCCTAAGGTCTGCCAATTTTCAAATTACACATACACATCATGAACATGCAATTGAACTAGGTTGTAGCAATGACATAAAGAAGCCTAGGCTAACTTTGCACAGCAGCTTGTCATCAACAAGTGCTAAAAGTATGGGCTAAAAGCTCATCAAATACTATAACAGCAACACCATCATGACAGCCATTCAAGAAACTAACACCTAAACTAATAGGGAAGTTGAACCATGCATACATAAGGATCAAACTCAAAAGGAACACCCATAAATCATGCAATGTTGCTTTCTATTGCTGCAGAATGTCTTTACATCAGTTCTCCAACCCTTACAAATGATGGGCAAGCCCCTATTTATAGTTTTCCAAAGCCCAAATGAATGGCTAGGATTAATTCACAATGAATGGCCCAGATTTGATTTACATTAGGGTTTCACTTACCCCACAATATTCAACAATTAAAAAAATGCATTCCTTGTCTTTTCCCTGTTTTGTCATCTAGTGCCCAGGTGCTGTAGCAGTTTCGTCATTTAGTTGATTTCCCTTTTACTATAGCTGAAACTGCCTGAAAGTTTCCTTCTTAATGTGTTTGCAGTGTTCTTCCTTGGATCAAACAAGCCCGTTGACGATTGGCATCAATGGATTGGTTGCCCCTGATTCAAGCGGACAGCTCCCTTATGCCTTCTTCAAGACCACCCCCTTGCATTTTGTCACTGACTTCCTTTGACATAGGCTTGCTTCTAATGCTAGCTTTGTTGATGGGTGCTACAAGGAAAGGTGGGCATGAAATGAATGGTGACAGGAGCGATGCGCTTTTCCTTGTTCAACTTTCTCAATGGGTCTCCTTGATGGACCCACGATAGGCTTCTTGAATCCTGTAAACATGAAGTGTCGTAAGTGCTTTCATACACAAATCAAGGAAAACGTTAGTCAAATCTTGCAAAATCCTTGTTAGATCCATCCATGCATAATCAAAAGATCATAATATTCATATTTGGAGCTCAATTGAACCATAAACATTAATGCGGGCCCAAGGGGGCAGGCAACGAACAAGGGACAGCAAACTAGAAGGGGAGTTCCCGGACTCCACAAAACATAGCAAAACCAAGATTTTTCAATTATAGCACATGGGAAAAAGGGAAGGAAGAGTGCCCAGAAAAACTTCCTTAAGATTGGACTCATTTAAAAAAACCCGAAAGTTTGGAAGGGGAAAGCTGGAGGGTCACCGCCCTTTTGAAAAGGCAATGAGCACACGGCGGCCCGAAAGGAAAGTCTCGGACGGCGACAGAGGGGTGGAGTCCTGGAAATGGCCACGGAGGGATGGAGTCCCAGAAACATCCACGAAGGGGCCAGGTTCCGAAGGCCAGGTCGTCGGGGCTCCACGGATGTTCAAAACGGCCTCAGAGGGACGGAGTCTCACAAACGGCCATGAAGAGGCCGAGTCACCGAGGCTCCACGGATGTTCAAAATGGCCACAGAGGGATGGAGTCCCAGAAACGGCCATGAAAGAGTCGGGTCCCAGAGGACGGGTCGTTGGGGCTCCGCGGATGTTCAAAATGACCACAGAGGGACAGAGTCCTGGAAATGGCCACGGAGGGGCCAGGTCCCAGAGGTCAGGTCATCAAGGCTCCACGGATGTTCAAAACAGCCATTGAGGGACGAAGTCCCAAAAATGGCCACAGAGGGGCCGGGTCCTGGAGGTCGGGTCACCGGGGCTCCACAGATGTTCCAAAACAGCCAAAGAGGGACAGAATTCTGAAACCCCCGAAACTTAACGAAACATTGATGAAACCTTGGCAGTTCACTTAGGCACCACAAACACATCCCAAATCCACCAAAAAGTTGTCCCCAAAGTCAAAAATGTGGAAACCGGACCGGTGGGGGTCCACGAATGTTTCCAAAATAGACAAAGAGGGAGGGAGTTCTAGAGGGAAAGTTATGAAACCACCAAAACTTAACGGAACGTTGATGAAACCTTGGCAGTTCACTTAGGCACCACAAACACATCCCAAATCCACCAAAAAGTTTTCCCCAAAGTCAAAAATGTGGAAAGCGGACTGGCGAGGGTCCACGAATGTTTCCAAAATAGCCAAAGAGGGAGGGAGTTCCAGAGGGAAAGTTCTAAAACCACTGAAACTTAATAGAATGTTGTCGAAACCTTGACAGTTCACTTAGGCACCATAGACACATCCCAAATCCACCAAAAATTTATCCCCAAAGTCAAAAATGTGGAAACCGGACCAACGGGGGTCCACAGATGTTTCCAAAATAGCCAAAGAGGGAGGGAGTTCTGGAGGGAAAGTTCTGAAACCACCGAAACTTAACAGAACGTTGACGAAACCTTAGCAGTTCACTTAGGTACCACAAAAACATCCCAAATCCACCAAAAAGTTGTCCCCAAAATCGAAAATGTGGAAAAAAGTAAATCGAGCGATCAGCGACCAAGTCAGCAAGAACAAGACAAAGGGCAGAAAAGGGACAGGGGACTTTATTTCTCCCCAGATTTGAATACCCCAAGTAGGTGAATTTGGTAAGGGGAATTTGATCGTTTGAAGGCACATGACCAATTTGGGCTTGGAAAATGGGGCACGCAAAACAAAACAGGAGCAAAGCAGCCTGTCGTGAGCGAAAAAAGGAGGGTCCCTGCCTACGGCGAGGTGTGTGTGAAAAATATGCACAACAATAGGTAGAAAAGGGAGAGATATAGAAGAGGGGGAGAGGGAGAGAGGTTGAGGAAGAGAGGGAAGAGGGGGAGAGGGAAAGAGATAGGTAGAAGAAGGAGATAAAGAAGAGGGGGGAGAGATGGAGAGAGGGAGAGACGAAGAGATAGTTGAAAGAGATAGAGAGGGATAGATAGAGAAGATGAGATATAAAGGAAGAGGGAGAGGGAGAGATAGAGATATATAGGTGGTGAGATAAAGTGATAGAGAGAGATATATATATATACAGAGATATAGAGAGAGGAGAGGGAGAGAGAGAGACAAAGAGATAGACAAAGATAGAGAAATATAGATAGATACATAAAGATGAAGAGAGAGAGAGAGAGAGAGAGAGAGAAGCAAGGGGAGATCAAGAGATCAAGAGAGTAGGGAGAGAGAGATACATGGGAAGAGAAAGGGAGAGAGAGGTACAGATAGAGAGATAGATAGAGGGATAAGGAGGGACATACAATAATAATATAATTTATATATACTATTATATATAATAATAAATATAACTATATTAAATATACTTTAATTTGTATTACATACAATATATATTAATTATTAATTATATTTTGTATTATATTTATATGTTAAATTTGTGTACTATATAAAAATATAGTAATTATTAATTATTAATTATAATCATTATATATATAATAGTTTTATTAAAATATATAATATATAATAATAAAAATAAATAATAAGTATAATTATTTTATTTATAATTTATTTTGTATCATATAAAATATATATTATATATTAATTATGTTAATAAATAGTTAACTATGTAGGGTAGAGGATGTTGTAATGTTAAAATCTAAATGTCCTCATTATTAGAATCTTGACCATAATTTTCATTTCAATTAAAAAATATAATATATAATAATAATAAGTATAATTATTAAAAAATATAATATATAATTTAATAATAAGTATAATTATATTAGTTATAATTTATTTTTTGTTACATAAAATATATATTATATATTAATTATGCTAATATATACTTAACTACGTAGGGTAAAGGATGTTGTAATGTTAAAACCTAAATGTTCTCATTATTAGGATCTTGGCCATAATTTTCATTTTAATAAACATAAATCTCGATATGTATTTGTAAATATTACTCATAAAACTTTAACTTGAACTTTATAGATCACCATTTCAATTTCTAACCGATGAAAAATGCATCTCAATGAAATATGAAATAAAATGAAATAAAATGTAAAAATGAATGAAATACCAACAGATGATTCACAGAGAAATCAAGTGAATACCTTAGCCACAAATGATTAAATGCACAAGAAATCGCTTTGTTTATCAAATCATTGAAGGAAAGGTAGATATATATTTTTCTAACAACTAATAATAGGAGCTCACTTCATTGTGTTATGAGAAACCCTAACTAAATACCATTACAATCCTCATATTTTAATAAACATACTCTAAACCCTCATCTAAACCTTATTTTCAGTCTACAGCTTGCCAAATTGGAGAAGTGAAAGGTAAATACCAACGAGGAAGAGTTTGGAGGAGCAGAAGCCAATAGCGGCAAGAAAGCAGCAAAAAATGTCAAAAAAAACTATTGAATCTAAATGGTGAAAAATGATGAACGGATGGTGAGCGGACAGTCCAGCTAATTAATGTACAAGTGGGATTGTTAGTAAATGCAATGTGTAGTTATTCAACTCATTCTGACAGTAATGTGATGCTTCCAAAGTGCTCTACCATGATGGTAATAAAAACATTGAAGTCTGACTAATATGTATGATGAAGGTGTTACAAGACCGGAATAGCTACTATCAGTTTGATCATCTTGCAAGCTTTGTGAGGAAGACTGTACCATTGATTAAAAAATTTATGTTTCTCTCTTTCAAAATGTATAAGCTGTGAGGCCTAACCCCATCTATAAATTGTGTGACACCTTGATAATTTCAATTATGCTAGTTTGTGTTAACAAGTGCAGGACAATTGAGAGGGGGTGAATCAGTTGTCACCAAATTCAAACTCAAAACTTCAACACTTAACAATTTCATAACTATATTGTTCTGTTATTAAGCATGAGCATGAAATACAGAAAATAGAAAGTAAAATTAACACACTGAACGCCAGATTTTACATGGAAAACCCAAAGAGGGAAAAACCACGGTGAGGATTAACTCACAATATAAAGTAGTTCAAAATCAAATATATAAGGCTCACTGCCAAGGGCTCACTACCCTGAAAAGGACTCATTCTCCAAATACAAAAGCTCACTACTTACAAGGGAGGCTCACTGCCTACAAAAGATTATCAAAACAAAACCGAGCTTCACAACCAAAATGAACTGAAAATAGTGCACCTAACAAGTGTTGATGCAGTTTCGGTGATGCTCAATAGACTAACTTAACACACTTCACCATTTTCACTCTTTCTTCCACTTTCGCATTCACTATTGCTTCATCAATTACACACACACTTCAAAAATTGTTCAACACATATATATACCTGATCTATTCGCAAGCACTAATTAGGTTGGCCTAATTAGATGCATTTCCTTGCATACCAAAAATACCAACCTATTGGCTTCAAGCATTCACAAAGTCTTCCCAAATGGAAATTCTAATGTTTAATACACTACATCATGTTGGCATAGACCTAAGATAGGTCGCACATATATCCGCATAACAAAATTAATTCACCATATCACAACTAATCCATGAAGTCAGCCAGAAATAGACTTCATTGCAAAAGCAATCAATAGAATAATTCCAATACATCGTCCAAGCACTAGAGAACAAGAAATTTTGAATATTCATGCATTTAGCAACCATAAATAGTTTCCCAGAACCACAAATAGTAACTACCAACGGTGGAGGATTGCGGACTAGAATATTGAAGAGTGCAGCTTGAAAACCGGTACAGATACCAGACCAAAATACTTGATCAAGCACTAACTTAGACTTGCAATCACAACATGGTGACATCAATGAAAACACAAAACTGTAGAGATGGTCATTCTTCTTCGTTCTTCCAACAATCTCCCCCTTTGTCATTGATGGCAACATGTGCCAAAAATATTCAAAAACTTCCCTGCAATCTCTCCCAACTTTCCAAATCTCTCCCCCTTTGACATCAATGGCAAAGGGTGACCAAAAAGATGTAAACATGCTGACATCAAAATTACAAAAAGATTTCAATTCTTCCAAGAAATTTTGGACATCCAAAAACTTTCAAACATTAGAAATTGAACATTTAAAATTCAAGTAAAAATGACACTCTTCACATGAAACACCTTCTTGTATCTTTCTTTGATAAATGGATATAACTTCTTCTAGTTAAATATCATTGAATCCATTCTTGTGCACATGCTTTCTAATAGGGCCAACAGTGTAAACGAAGATGACCAATCTATAGGTGAGCACTATCTTTCACAATCTTCTACATTAATAAGTATTCCAGAAAGATAGTCTAACTAGACCTTAGCAATCTCCTTAAGGAGCCAAAAAGTTTTCACCACATCATATCTTTTTCTTTGTACAATAATCAGCTCAGCTTGCAATTCACCAACTCTCAGCCTTTGTTTCCCTTCTTTGTCTTTAGACATATCAAATTTATTTCTAATGCTATTTACCTCAAATTCAATTACTTCAATCCTACTTCTAAAATTGTCTACCGTAACAGGCCACCAGAGATAGTATTTGTAGACATCTGATATTTCTTTGATGCATTTCTTAATTTCCATGATAAGTTCAGATAATCTCTACTTCACTTTAGTACATATCTTCTCAACCAAGGCTTCCAGCTTGCATCCTTCTGGACCTTCAAGCAACATTCTTTATTCAACAATCTCAACAAAATTTTCTGGTAAGGAGTCAGAAACAATTGATACATCAATACCTTTTCAAAGTAGATACTCTATAGAGCATCATCAATTTTGAGTCTATCAATAGGAGAGGCTACATTCCATAACTCACCAATCTTGTTCATATTTCCTTTAACCAACATAGACTAGATGTCATCTAGATCAGAGGATTCAGATCCAAGCAAAGATTCTTTTTCCTTTTCTTCAGAAAAGACAATGATGTCTTCAGTTATAGTTTTTCTTTTCTTCAATTCCAGAGGGGAATCACTAATGAAAGCTTCCAATTCTCTTTTACCAGAGGATGAACCCACTTAAAACTAACTCAATGTTCACATATCGGAGCATAGAGTTGTTCTTAAGGATGTGAAATATTATTTTCACACACTTACATTATCCACCAATGATTCTAGGTATCTTAGACTTGTTTCCCAATAGGAATACCGGATTCCCACACAACATTTTCTCTTCCCGGTAGGGAGTTCAAAAAGTAAAAGACCAAGCACACAAGAAAAGATCCAAACTAAAAGGAATAACCTTCAACCAACGAAATTTGGGCATTCTCGTCCAAGTTTTCAAGTAATAGGCTACACAAATCAAACTGCCTATTTTCCTTAACCATCATATGTGCAATATATACAGCAATAGCTGAAGTTGATCCTTCATGGTTTTTGAAATAGATTTTATAAGAAACACCGTACGCAACATACCTTATAGTCGAATCCACGAGAGTGTTTATCAATAGGGATCAAGGGTTTTTATCAATGCCAGTAAGTTCCTCCAAATGTTTGGATTTCACAGTTTTCTTTCCAGGAAGATCCCCAATACTACATAAGCCAGTAATCACTTCGATCGCTTCCTTCATAATTAGGTAGGGTTTTTCCAACACAATGTTGTCATTCTTGAATCGATTCAACAAGAACAAAATAAACTCTTTATCAGAAAACCATGGAAATTCTCCCCACAAATCCATACCTAGGGTTTTTACGCTCTGTAATTCATTTTCCTTCAGCCCTAGTTCCATTTCCTTCATCTTTCTATGATCAAATTCATCCAATTCAACTCCTTTCAACTTCAGTGGAATGTCGCCACTTGATCCTCTATCCATTTCCATGCTTAATTCAGTCAAGACTTTTTATTTTCCTTCACATACAGGATAATATTTTTTGAGTATTCATAACAATTTCTTCAACTTGCTTCATAAATTCTTTGGATTGCTTTGAGATTGCTCTAGGACACCTTTTCAAAATCTTCAAGTACTCAACTAATAAAAAAGCTTACAAATTTCACCTTATACACCATTGATTTTCCCTAATTCATATTAAATGTGGCAAACATTAAAAAGTTTCTAAAAGCATTCTTCTCAACACAGAAAACCCTAATTTGGTCCACAAATCAATATGTCAACATGTTATCTTTTGGTTCCTTTTCCAAAACCTCTTATTATTCATTCTTCACCTTCCATCCTCGTTCTAGCCTCTAACATGCCATTTATCTAGGGGTTTTTTAAATTTTTTGATGATGCTCCCCCTAAGACCATGCTAGATCTAATTCCCAAAGGAATTGTCTGTACCAGATGAGGGCATAGACACATCAGCAATTTCAAGTTCTTCTTTTTCTTTCTTTTTCCATATCTTATTCATCTCTTACTTCATCTCTTCTTTGTCAATCTTCTTTACCAATTCATTTTTCTCTACCAGAGCAAATTGCTTTCCCTTCTTACTTCTACAAACCTTTGAGATATGTCCTGATTTGTTACAATTATAGTAGATAGCACTTTTTTGATTAGTCTAACCTCCATTACTTCTCAATCTACATTGTTTTACTTTGTGTCCAAATTTGTTACAAGTATAGTAATTTCCATTAAAGGATTGATTCATTCTACTTGTTAATCATCACCCTACTAATCATTCTCACCTAAGATCTGCATTCAATAGCTTTATGTCCAAATTTCTTGCATCCAAAACATTGTCCGGTGAAAGGACTAGAAAACCAACTCTTCCTATTCCTACATTATGTTACCTTGTGACCCTATTTATTACAGGAAAAATAAATACCATCGAAAGAGGGATACCTTTGTGCATTAGGCTATCTCACAGGAAATCTCCTTGTAAAATTTCTTGAATTTCCTTTTTGCTTCCCTTTGTTCAGAGTCATTTGATTGTCCTTAGAGCTTTCACCTGCATCATTTCCCAAGAAAACTTTTTCTTTACTTGGTTTCTATCCACCAAGTAGCTCTCCAAGCTTATCGAAGCTAGATCTAAAATTATTCTCACAAAGTTTTTCCTTCTCCAGTTCTACTCTCAAGTTTACTACCTCATGTTCAAGTTTAGAGCATTCATCAAACTTGTTATGTACCATTGTATTCAGACATTCTTCAATTCTCTTCTTTTCTTCTACAGTCACTTTTAGTCCAATTATTTCTTGTTTCAGTTGCTCGCTCACTTCTCTGTGTCTTTCCTTGAATTTCTTTAATTATTCTTTCAACTTCCAACACATTCATTTGCTTCATCAAGATTCTCTTTTAGATCTCTATTCTCATTTTCAACTTTGTCAAGATCCTCAAGTGCAGTCTGAAGTTCTTTATCATCTATTTGATCAACCTTCAGGATCTACCTCAAGTGGTTAAGCTCTAGACCAAGGAACCAAAGATTTGATACCAATTTTTAACAAGTGCAGGACAACTGAGAGGGGGGTGAATCAATTATCACCAAATTTGAACTCAAAACTTCAACACTTAATAATTTCACAACTATACTATTTTGTTATTAAGCATGAGCATGAAATATAGAAAATAGAAAGTAAAATTAACACACTGAACACCAGATTTTATGTGAAAAACCCAAAGAGGGAAAAACCATAGTGAGGATTAACTCATATAAGGCTCACTACCCTGAATATGACTCACTGTCCAGATACAAAAGCTCACTACTTACAAGGGAGGCTCACTGCCTACCAAAGATTCGCAAAACAAAATTGGACTTCACAGCGAAAATGAACTAAAAAATAGTGCACTTAACAAGTGTTGATGCAGTTTCGGTGATGCTCAATAGACTAACTTAACACACTTCATAATTTTCGCTCTTTCTTCCACTTTCACATTCACTACTGCTTCATTGATTACACACACACTTCAAAAACTGTTCAACACATATATATACCTGATCTATCCACAAGCACTAATTAGGTCGGCCTAATTAGATGCATTTCCTTGCATACCAAAAATACCAACCTGTCGGCTTCAAGCATTCACAAAGTCTTCCCAAGTGGCAATTCAAATTCTTAATACGCTACATCATGTCAACATAGACCTAAGATAAGTTGCACATATATCCACATAACAAAATTAATTCACCATATCATGACTAATCCAAGAAGTCAACCAGAAATAGAATTCATTACAAAAGCAATCAATAGAATAATTCCAATACATCGTACGAGCACTAGAGCACAAGAAATTCTAAATATACATGCCTTCAACAACCACAAACAGTTTCCCAAAACTGCAAACAATAACTACCAACTGCGGAGGATTTTGGACTAGAATACAGGAGAGTGTAGCCTGAAAAGTGGTTCAGATACCAAACCAAAATACCAAATCAAGCACTAACTTAGACTTGCAATCACAACATGGTGACATCAATGACAATAAAAAACTATAGAGATGATCATTCTTCTTCATTCTTCCAACAATTTGGTGAATAAATTGATGATTTAACCCAATTCCACTCTTAATATTTTGATTTTCTTATGAACTAGTTTAAATGATTATTGTGACAAATTCTCTTTATTAATTGAAAATCTGCAAACCATTAAGAATGAATGTGAGAAGATAATATTTATATTCTTGAACAAGTATCATATAAGAATACACTTAGATCGATATGAGCTAAGGAATTTTGTGTACTTAACATTAGTTTGAATCTCGCTAATAAGTTTCATGTTACTTGGAAAATGATAATAGTTAGGAAAAAAGGAGGACTTTGGAAGATCATAAGGAAGTTTCTAGAAGGATCATTAGTCAAGCACCATCAAGGTAAATTTAAAGGACAACTCTAATTATGAGTATACCTAAGATAGGATAATTTGAGGAAAAATTATATAAATTAGATATCAAGTTGCATAGTGAATTTTATTAGAGGAAGGAGTGTCAAAGAGTAAATTTAGTATTGTAAATAAATTATTTAGCTAAGGTTATTTTTTCATTATTATTTCATGAATTCTCAAAGTTTCCATCTTCCATAGGGAAAGGAAATGAATATATATGTGTATTATGATTTACTAACTATTGAATTTGATCTTATTGATATTTTGAACAAGTATTTATTAAATTTCCATCTAACATGTATTTGGAAAAATATATGTAAGAGTAATGTCAAGGGTAAAAAGGGAGAACCATCTAGACCCTAGTTAAATATTTATCTTTTGAAGTTTTAAATTTTGACCCTCTGACCTAGGAGGTAGTTAGAGTTTTGTGTAAGCTATAATTATGTTTAGGATTTTAATGATTGGTAGTTTAGTGTAAGCATGTTTTGTGGAGCTTTATTAAATTAAGTCAGGTGAATAAGGGTGTAAGTATAATTAAGGTTTT
Source organism: Sequoia sempervirens (assembly GCA_007258455.2). NCBI lineage: Eukaryota > Viridiplantae > Streptophyta > Pinopsida > Cupressales > Cupressaceae > Sequoia > Sequoia sempervirens. The sequence continues at coordinate 175,876 of VDFB02337302.1, forward strand.
GAAATCCTTAGTTACGTCTTGAATTTTTTATTGGCCTTTAAAGTGGTCTTTTTAGGATGTTGTTTGGTCAATTTTATTGGTATTAGTGCAAAAATAGATCCCTAGGGTCTATACCTATGGTAGGGGGACCCTTTGGACATGTGACTTTGTCCTTGGGGCATGATTTGACCCTTCAAAATTCAATTTGAAAGAGTGTGACGAATTTGAGTCCTTGGGAGTTGGGAGAAGTGACTTGTCACTCTCCCACCACACTCCCCAAAGTTCAATAATGAACTTAGAAAGAGCATCAAGACTTTCACATGTGTGAAGCCACCTTGTAAGGGATGTTGGGTAGAGTTTCATTGTACATTCCCCATCTCCCCAAAAGTCTCACATGTGCAAAAACTTGTAGGGATATTGTTGTTGGAAAATGTGCCTCAAGCTTACTAATATGAAACTCCTAAAAGAGAAAAATCGGTGAGACCCTCAGAATGTCTTATCAACTAGCATCTTTGTTCTAAACTTCTGAAGAGCTCAGATCGGCGTGACTTTGGAATTGTCTTGCCGATGGAAGTCATCAGCAAGACATGGCTATCGCTGTGAAATTCCTATCTCTTTCCGTCTGGGCAAACCTCTTGCTAATGGGTTGATTCCTGGTGATTATCGGGGAGACTCTTGGCGACGAGTGGCATCGGGGAGAGGCATGAACCTTCGAAGTGATTCATTCTGACAGTGTTAGTATCGCTGATGGTTTTACACATGAATTTCATCAGGGTGACATGAAGGCTCGATAAGAGTCTAAGCAACAGTGGATATCTCATCGACAGGCTGGTGCATTCAGTATGAACTCTTGGCAATGGTGTTTCTCTCGTCGACAGTCTGTGTTTGGTATGTTCTCTTGCTGATAGCAAAACTCTTGCCAATAGATTTGCACGAGATGGACATATCAGAGTGACATTAACTGTCGATGAAATCTCCTAGACTATTGTCGATGGACAATTGGTTTTCTTGTGATATCAACGAAACTTAGTTTGTTATCAGTCTGACTTCTTAGGGTGTTGTCGATACCTATGGTCTTGCCGATAGCTATGTGATCGGGCATTTTGGCATCGGGGAGACACGGTCTAGTGTCTCACCGACATGCGATACAGTTGAATGTTTTGACCGAACATTTGTCCTACATGGTGTGTTCTTAGCAAATGAGAGAAGCAGAATGTGAACCGTTGGCAGTTGGACTGTTGTGACCGTTCCTATGTGGAAGATGAATAGATTGTGAGAAAAATTACTATGCTTTGCAATGGTCAAAAATGGTGGACAGTTCGAGATAACGAAAGAGTTTCTCAATGAAACACGGATTGATCTGAGTGGGTTCATGGTATGTGTCTGAGAGCATTGTGAGATTAATGTTTTGTACAAGATTGATCTGTGAATGTTGTTGCTGTAAATTGACATCAAAAAGTTAAGTCTGATCTCTCTATGTAATTTTCCTTACTGTAATACAAAGAGGATTTTCTTGGTGTGGTGGGTTTTTCTCCCGTAAGGGTTTTCCCACGTAAATCTGGTGTCCAATTATGTATGTGTTCATTTCTCTTTTCTATTATTCTTTTCATGTGTATCTTATTAGACTGTAATTAAAAAATTTAAAGTCATATCTACATTCTTCCCTAAGTTTTTGACGTTAGGAGAGTTTGTTCCGCACCTAAGCTTTCCTTACAAGTGGTATCAGAGCTTGGCCAGTTGTGTTATCCTTGTGGGTACGTTGGGTTTTTTTAGTCAATTTTGTTCAGTGGGAGTCTTGTAGAATTCTGGTAATTTTAATTACAGATTAAGATGGCAAGCACATTAGGAAAGATTGAAATTGAGAAATTCAATGGCAGTAATTTTGACTTGTGGAAACTCAAAATGGAAGATTTGTTGGTTGATCGTGATCTTTCGCTTGTTGTGTCTAGAACGAAGCCTATAGGCATGAAGCAAGAGGATTGGGACCTCACAGATTGAAAATAAAAGTTGTTGATAAGGCTCTGTTTAGCATACTCTATTCTTCTAAATGTTCATGAAGAAAAGACAGCATCTTCTTTGTGGAAAAGATTGGGAGCTATTTATCAGGGCAAGTCCTTAGTGAATAAGTTGTTCTTGAGGAAGAAGTTGTACTCTTTGAAAATGCAGGTAGGAGCATCTGTTGCTGATCATTTGAATGTTTTCAACATGTTGATTGCTTAGTTAGCATCTGTGGGTGTGAAGATTGATTAAGAAGATCGTTGTATGCTATTGTTGTGTTCTTTGCAAAATTCTTGGGATCACTTGGTGATGGCTATTGGGAGTACTACTTCCTCTTTTAAGATGGAAGATATTGTTGCTTCTTTGTTATCAAAAGAGATGAGAAGAAAATCTTTTGAGATGGAAAAGGAGGCTCTTGCTGTTAGAGGAAAATCGAAAGAAAAAGGAAAGAGAAGGAAAACAAGTCCAAATCCCAATCAGAGGGGAGATCAAAGTCTCCTAGTAAGAAGTCCAAGGTAAAGTGTTGGAATTGTGAGCAACCTGGTCATGTTCAAAAGGATTGCAAAGAGGAAAAAAATAAGAAGAAGAATTATTCTTCCGACAATGATTCTTCTCAGAGTGATGCAAACGCTTTAATTGCAGCCTTGGTTACACAGGCATCAGATGATGTCTGGCTGATTGATTCTAGAGCATCTTTCCACATGACATCTCATAGAGACTGGTTCACTAAGTATGAAATATACGATGGTGGAAGGGTGTATTTGGCAAGTGATTCATCTCTGGAAATAGTTGGTCGTGGAATATTCAGAATACAGTTCCCTGATGGAAGAGTGAAGGGAATCAATGATGTAATGCATATACCAGGTTTGGCTCAAAATTTACTTTCTGTTAGTAAGCTAAACGATGTTGGAGTGCAGGTCTCATTCTCTGGAAATGGCTGCAAAATGACTAGAGGCTCAATGGTGCTAGCTAGGGGTGCTCGTATTGGTACCTTGTATAAGTTGGATGCACTTGTTGTGCAATGCAATAGTGTCTTTGCAAAGTCACAGAAGGCTACTCATGGATAAAAGGAGAAAAATGTTCCTAATAGTGCAAACTCTATGGAAGTTAAACTTCCAATAGAAAAGTCTATGCTCTGGCATCATAGGCTTGGCCACATTGGAGAAAAAGGTCTAAAAACCTTGAAAAATAAAAACCCGATTGAAGGGCTTGATGACTGTAACCTCGAATTCGAGTTTTGTGAACATTGTATATATGGTAAACAACACTGTGTTTCATTCTACTCCGGTCCTCACAAATCTTCTAGTTTACTTGATTATATACATTTTGATGTTTTTGGTCTAGTAAATGTTCCTTCTTTGTCTAAATCAAGATATTATGTATCGGTCATTGATGATTATTCAAGAAGGGAATTTGTTTATTTTTTGAAAAGTAAATCAGAAGTGTTCAATCATTTTAAGGAATTTAAAAACCTTGTTGGAAATCATACTGGAAAAAAAATAAAATGTTTAAGGACTGACAATGGCGGTGAGTTTTGTTCTGATGAGTTCGAAAGGTACTATAAAGATCATGGGATTAAAAGACATAAAACTACACCCTACACTCCGCAAAAAAATGGAGTTGTTGAAAGGTTCAACAGGACAGTGATGGAAAGAGCATGAAGTATGCTAAATAATGTTGGCTTGGAAGAGAAGTTTTGGGCTGAGGTAGTTGCAACAACATGTTATTTAATAAACCATTCTCCTAACTCTGCTCTTGTTGACAAAACACCTTTGGAAGCATGGTCTAGAAAGAAGCCCTCTCTGAGACATATTCATGTATTTGGCTGTGAGGCATATGCATATGTGTTGAATGAAAAAAGGTCTAAATTGGAAAACAAGGCTATTAAATGTATTTTTATTGGTTATAGTACTGGCATAAAAGGATACAAGCTTTGGAATCATGATACGGAGAAGGTTCTATACAGCAGAAGTGTTATTTTTCATGAATTGAAGCCTTCTGCTTTGGATCTGCAGTCAAAGACAATCAAAAAATAAAAAGGATGTAGTTGAAATTCCTCTGACACCAGATAAAGAGGAATTAAAAATTCAAAATGTATCTAAAACTAAGGAGAGCTCAAGTAGTTCTGAGAGTTCTGAAGAAGAAGATCAACCTCGACCTCAACGTGTGAGGAGGTCAACACGTGAAAGAAAGCAACCTGATAGGTATGGGTTTTCTTTGTTAGATTCTACTTGTGCCTATGCTTTAATTTCTAGCACTGATGAGCCTAGGACTGTGAAAGAGGCATTTAGAATGTCTAATTTAAACTTGTAGGAGTTGATGGTGACTCCCCAACACCCCCAAGATCAATTGTGACCAAAACCACTTCCACAAGAGAGAGAATGGCAAGAAAGCTTGCTTCACAATGCAAGATTGATTGATTTCTTGAATACAAATGTACATGAGATGCCTTGCTTATATGGGCAAGGTTGAGAGATAGGTATGAATATGATGTTGACAAATGTCATGATCCTATGACATGAGACAACCAACAACCTAATCACCTAGGAAATGATGCATCCTAGCTAGATAAGATAAGTTCTAGATAAGCCAACTAAGCCTTCTAGAAAGAATCTTTTATCCTAAGTAAACTTAACCATGTGAATATGTCCCCTAATTACCTAGTGGATGAATTAGCTAGGTACAAGACAATTATTCACACCAACACCCCCCCTTAAGTGCAACTTAGGGAGAAGATTATTATGCAATTTGTGCAAAGACTATGACTATGGGTCCCAGCTACTAGGCCATGTTAGGTACCCATTTAAAATGCAAATGATGCAATCTCTCACAAGCGGAGAAAAGGAGAAAACCCAATGGGACAAAACTCCTCACCAAAAGAGAGAAAACAAGACAATAGAAACATGATGTATGGAGGACTCAATGATACCCCCAAGGACAACATGCATCATGTATATACAATCAAATACCCCCCATAAGAGGAAAGTAGATAGATAAGATATCCCCCCCATGATGAAGAAGCTCCAATGTTGATGAAGAATGCCTGAAAACAAAAGATGACCCAATGTATGCAAGCAACACATCTTCCCTTAGGAAGAAACAAATCCATAAGCTGATGATGAAGCCACTCCATGTCCAACTAAAAGGAGGAAGCATGAATGCTCAACATGTATGCCTCTGAAAACTAATGAAGATCCTCCAAGCTTGAAAGAGCCACAACAAAATCATAGTCAAATTGAACCAAGAAACATGACAAATCAAGTGAAGGAGGAGACTCATGAATGTCAATCTCCAAAGACAAAGAAGATGGGATAACAGTTGTACTGAAACTATCATCAAAGAGGAGAGAAATCCCCTCAAGTGTGTCCTCCAAATCTACAGTATGAGACTCCATGAACAAGCTAGAAATCCCTGTCAAATACTCATCCCACAAAGCAAGATATGAAAAACTATGATCATCTTGCTGAATAGAAGCAACAATGGTTGAAGGAGCAGGAGGTGGAGGAGTAGGAAGCTCAGCACTGGTCTCAAGAATACCAAGGTGTAGATGACCAAACTTCTCCTCACTGTCATGATTCACACTCAATGGAGCGTGTGATGTAGTCAAAGGAACATTATCATATTCTGAAGAAAAATGTGAAAAGGAATATACACGAGATGAATGATCAGCCATCCCAATAGAAACAATATCCCTAGTCTCCAAGTCCCTTATGTACACCCTATCTAGAGTGAACTCAACTGTTTTACCTTGACTCCCATGAGTAATTTGATAAATAGAAAGGAGATTAGTGGACAAGGAAGGAACACAAAGTACATCATTGAAAGTCCCTTCCCAAATATCAATAGAACCCTTCCCACTTACCTTCATATATGTATTGTTACCCATCAATATATGAGGTGAATTACAAGGCTCAAAAGAAGAGAACATGTCCAGAGAAGATGCCATATGATGAGATGCCCCTGAATCAAGAAGCCATCTATGAGATGCAGGACTTGTAGAGGCCAAGAGTGCTTGTCCTTTCATCTTGTGTAGCCCAGAAGTAGATCCTATGTCATGTGACTGAGATGATGATGATGGAATTGTTGATTGAGATGTTGAAGAAGTACCAAACATTAATGAGGGCAGCTTAATGTTATTCTTTTGAAGAAGGTGTGTTAGTTCATCAATCTTCTTATTATAACATCTATTCTCATCATGTCCTAATCTTTTGCAATATGCACATTTTGACTTCTTCTTTTTAGATGATTCCTCTTTAGAAGAGGATGTGGGCTCAGGAGTGCTATGTGAAGGAGAATCTTTACCTTGCTCATTAGACTTGGGTGCCTTGTTCCGCTTCTTACCTATGCCACTTGAATCCTTTGTCTCCTTTGAAACAAGAGCATGAGATCTAGAAGACTTCAATGTGCCCATGTGTACCAACTTTGCTTGTTCCCTTGTGAGTTGAGCTGCAAATTCATCAAGAGAAGGCATTTTATTTGTACTGCCAAGAGCATCCATTGTAGCATAGAATGTAGAAACAAACACTGAATAATCAGGACCAAGCTTAGCAAGAATAGAAAGTATCAACTATTCATCCTCTTTAGTGACCCCACAATTAGATAACTGCAATCTAAGAGAATTGAGCTTAGAGAAAAAGTCTTGGACATTGTCAAAATCTAAAGGATTAAGACCCATTAGTTCATTCTCCAACTTAAATTTCCTCATATTATCTGGCTTTCCAAAGAGACTCTCTAAAGCATTCCAAGCTTCATTAGGATGAGTACAAGATGCAACATGATATCTAAGATCTGGAGAAATGGACAACTTCAAAGTACCAAGAGCTTCATCCCTTCTATCAAGCCATTTTCTTTTCTCTTTTGCTCCTGCAGGTTCTGGATCTTGACCAAATGTGATCCGCTGCAACTTTGATTTTAACAATAACAACTCCATTTGATATTTCCACTCATGATAGTTCTATGGAGTTAGAAGTACAAATTTTGTCAAATCCATGATACAATGAGATATTACAAGAGAAGAACAAAAAATTTCCCTCACAATACAAGATATCAACCCCTTTATCCCAACAAGATTTGCACTTTTTTTTGCAAATTTACAATAATGTGTCCCAAAAATATCAAATCAGCTACAAACTAAAAATATGAAAATCTAGAAACAAATCTGCAAAAAGTGCATGAGTAGATCTGAAGTACTCCTGAATACCTTTCCGATGCCACAAATTTGGAAAAAATCAGAGATCGGAGCACAAAGATATGAACTCGGAAACAGAAAACGATGATCAGGCTTCAACCTAGAAAAAGAGGCACAAAACTGCAAAATCTCTGAAAAATATCTACACCACTGAAAAATTCAGATCTCCACCTTTCCGTCGATATCTCATTTGAAAATTTTTGCCTCTGTATGCAAAAGTTATGATAAAATGAAAAAAAGGCCTATAAATAGGCACTTGGGGGCAAAATTAGAAGTCTAATGAGGTGCAAATTTTGCACACCCAGGGGCTAAAAAAAAAAATCTTTCAGTCATACATGTGACCACGGGCATACATTTGCAAAATAACAAACTTGCTTGCTATAGAGCCCATCGGCATTTATCAAAAAATTTAATACAAAATAGGGTTTAGCCGACAATAATGACTTGGACGGTCTTTACAAATTTATAACCGAAGATTGAAAGCTTTAAAAACAAATCGGGCCAACATACCCATTAATTCTTCATACCAGATGGACAATGAATGCAGACTCGTCGATTGGATGAAACATACACCGGTGATGGGAGACTGGCACGGGCAATGAGGAAGCTCCTTGATGAACAACCAACACACCCCTTCACAGTGATGGGACAAGGGACTCAGAATGGTCTGCACTGTACCCTTCTAAATGGTCCGCACTGTAGGAGTAAATGTAGGCCTGGCGGGCGAAAACCAAAGGCCGACGACAGAGAGATTTACCAGCTGATGATGATGTGACCCGTTCGAGTTAACTCAACGGATCCGACAACTCAGAGTACATGGCCCCAAATTCAATGAAAACCCTGCCGTATCTTGCGGATGAGGTCGGAAATTAGATGGGTGCTTGGTGGTCGGCTGATTACAATGATTTGACAGTGACCGAACCCTTGACTATCAACTCTGAATGTGACGGGTGGGTTAATCCGATGTACCCACTGTACAATACCGATGAGACCTGTGCAGAAAAGGTCCGATGGTGGTGCAGGCTGCAGAATATTCCGCAAATGATGCCAAGGAAAATCTGAAAATCCCCAAATAATTTACAAAATATTTATTGGAATACCTATATGCCCCATACAACAAATAAATTTTGCCCCAAAATTATTGATAAAACTGCAGAAAATATTTTTTTTGCGAAAAATGGAAAATCGTACCGCTTGGGAGGCTGTCCCAGCAAAAAAAAATTGCCTCAAAAATAACTTTACCCAATATAGGCGAATTTACAGTCAAAATTCATCTACGGAGCCTTCTGATCTCAACCACGAGGTCCTTGAAACCCCAATTTTCACCTAGCAAAAAACTTCAAGCCAAAATATCACCCTCAGATCTAGGAAGGAATCTGCAACACCTAGAGAGCTCTGATACCATGTAGGAGTTGATGGTGACTCCCCAACACCCCCAAGATCAGTTGCGACCAAAACCACTTCCACAAGAGAGAGAATGGCAAGAAAGCTTGCTTCACAATGCAAGATTGATTGATTGCTTGAATACAAATGTACATGAGATGCCTTGCTTATATGGGCAAGGTTGAGAGATAGGTATGAATATGATGTTGACAAATGTCATGATCCTATGACATGAGACAACCAACAACCAACAACCTAATCACCTAGGAAATGATGCATCCTAGCTAGATAAGATAAGTTCTAGATAAGCCAACTAATCCTTCTAGAAAGAATCTTTTATCCTAAGTAAACTTAACCATGTGAATATGTCCCCTAATTACCTAGTGGATGAATTAGCTAGGTACAAGACAATTATTCACACCAACAAAACTCTTGCTTAGAAGCCATGAATGAAGAAATGGCATCATTTGACAAGAATGATACTTGGAGTTTAGTGCCCTTGCCTAAAGGTAGAAAATTTGTTGGCTACAAATGGGTATTTAAAAAGAAAATAGGTCTTGATGGTAGTGTGGAAAAGTATAAGGCGAGGTTGGTTGTGAAGGGATATTTCCAGGTAGAAGGAATTGATTATGGAGAAATTTTTTCTCCTGTAGCTAAGTTGACGTCTATCAAATTTATTTTCTCACTTGCAGTAGCGTATGACTTAGAGATTGAACAAATGGATGTGAAGACAACATTTCTTCATGGTGACCTTGAAGAAGAAATTTATATGTCCCAGCTTGAGCACTTTGTGGAAAAAGGTAAAGAAAATCTGGTTTGCAAGTTGAAAAAATCTTTGTATGGATTAAAACAATCTCCTAGAATGTGGTATCGAAAGTTTGACACTTTTGTTTTGTCAATGGGATTCATAAGATCAAAATCCGATCATTGTGTGTACTACAAATTTGAAAATGATCGTGTTTTTATTATTGCTCTCTATGTTGATGATATGTTGTTCATAGGCAATAGTAAGTTAATGATTTCTGATCTAAAATATTAGTTTTCTGCAAAGTTCGAAGTGAAAGATCTTGGTGCAGCCAGGGATATTCTGGGAATGGAAATAACTAGGGACAGGAAGAGTATAAAACTTTGTCTCAGTCAGAGTAAGTATATTAATACTATTCTGGAGAGATTTTGTATGACTGATTGCAAGCAGCTAGTTGTTCCAGTTTTGTAGGGAACGAAGCTATCTGTTGAAGACTGTCCAAAATCTCCTACTGAGATAGAGGACATGACTAGAGTGCCTTATGCTAGTGCAGTTGGTAGTTTAATGTATGCAATGGTTTGTACAAGGCCAAACATTGCCCAAGCAGTGGGAGTACTTAGTTGTTTTATGGAAAATCCTAGAAGGACACATTGGGATGTTGTGAAAAGAGTGTTTAGATATCTGAAGGGCACTTCTGAATATTCTTTGTGTTACCATGGAAATTTGGTTGAATCACAGAGGACTCTCAACATTTGAGGCTATGTGGATTCTGATTGGGCAGGGGACATTGACAGCAGAAGATCCGCCAATGGATATATTTTCATGATGAATGGTGGTGTAGTGAGTTGGATGATTAAGCGGCAAGCTATAGTCACTTTGTCCACTACAGAGGTAGAATACATGGCAGAAACACATGCCTGTAAAGAATCAATCTGGTTAAAACGTTTGTGTTCTAACATTGGGTTTGATGCAGGGAAAATTACAATTTACTGTGACAGTCAGAGTGCTATTTGTTTGGCAAAAAATCCTACTTTCCATGCCAGGATGAAACATATTGATATGTAGTATCATTTTGTACGAGATATGGTGGAGGATGGAAAGGTCTCTTTAGAAAAAGTGGATACTCTGGAAAATGTTGCAGATGCATTGACGAAACCAGTGAGCACAGACAAGTTCAGGTGGTGTGCTAGTACGATGGGCCTTAGTGCCCATGAATTTCAGTAGTTTTATTGTGCTCTGAAGGTGTCAGTAAGATCTTTGTCAAGTGGGAGATTGTTGGAAAATGTGCCTCAATCTTACTGACATGAAACTCTTGAAAGAGAAAAATCGGTGAGACCCTCATAATGTCTTACCGACTAGCAGTTGTGTTCTAAACTTCTGAAGAGCTCAGATCGGCGTGACTTTGGAACTTTCTTGCCGATGGAAGTCATCGACAAGACATGGCTATCACTGTGAAATTCCTATCTCTTTCCATCCGAGCAAACCTCTTGTTGATGGGTTGATTCCTAGTGATTATCAGGGAGACTCTTGGCAACGAGTGGCATCGGGGAGAGGCATGAACCTTCAGAGTGATTCATTCTGACAGTGTTAGTCTCGCCGATGGTTTTACACACGAATGTCATCGGGGTGACATGAAGGCTCAATAAGAGTCTAAGCGATAGTGGATGTCTCGCCGACAGGCTGGTGCATTCGGTATGAACTCTTGGCGATGGTGTTTCTCTCGCCGACAGTTTGTGTTCAGTATGTTCTCTCGCCAATAGTGAAACTCTTGCCGATAGATTTGCATGAGATGGACATATCGGAGTGACATTAACTATCGATGAAATCTCCTGGACTCTTGCCGATGGACAATTGGTTTTCTTGTGATATCGAGGAAACTTGATTTTTTATCAGTTTGACTTCTTAGGGTGTTGCCGATAGCTATGTGATCGAGCATTTTGGCATCGGGGAGACACGATCTAGTGTCTCACCGACATGCGATACAGTTGAACATTTTGACCGAACGTCTATCCTACGTGGTGTGTTCTAAACAAATGAGAGAAGCATAATGTGAACCGTTGGAAGTTGGACTATTGTGACCATTCCTATGTGGAAGATGAACAGATTGTGAACAAAATGACCATGCTCTGCAATGGTCAAAAATGGTGGACAATTCGAGATAACAAAAGAGTTTCTCGATGAAACACGGATTGATCTGAGTGGGTTCATGGTATGCATATGAGAGCATTGTGAGATTAATTTTTTGTACAAGATTGATCAGTGAATGTTGTTGTTGTAAATTGACATCAGAAAGTTAAGTTTGATCTCTCTATGTAATTTTCCTTACTGTAATACAAAGAGGCTTTTCTTGGTGTGGTGGGTTTTTCTCGCGTAATGGTTTTCCCATGTAAATCTAGTGTCCAATTGTGTATATGTTGATTTCTCTTTTCTATTATTCTTTTCATGTGTATCTTATTGGACTGTAATTAAAAAATTTAAATTCATATCTGCATTCTTCCCTGAGGTTTTCACGTTGGGAGAGTTTGTTCCGCACCTAATCTTTCTTTACAATTGTTGGCATATGGCCTTGGGAAATTATTTTTTGCTTCTAGTGTTGTCATTTATGGCAACTGAAGTCATTTGCATGGTCCACAGATCTGTATGTAGTTATATCGGTAGATAAAGTGAAATATTGTGTGTTACGGGCAGAATATTTGAAGAACAGGGTATCTGTCAATCTGTCTACTTCATTGGATCATCATTTTGAGTTATGGATCCCTGGGATTGCTTGGTGAGCACATACATTATCTTATTACTGAATTTTGTGGTGTTGCTTTAATCGCTAGACGATATTGGAGATCCGATAGGATGTCTTTTGTCTATTTGCCTGTTGTAGCCGACTCAGTGAATGTAATGTGTTGTGGATCCCTGAAAAGTAAAATTTGAATGATTGGCACACTCGTGAGTATTGTTTTGAGTCACATCATTATATTGGCCAATAGTGTTAGATCCACATTGAAAATCCAATTGTAATTTTTGGCCGATAGTTGATAATATTTTCAATTTCTATTAAAGCCGACCTACAGCAATTCTATTTCTAGTTGTGGATATATATAAAAGATTCAATATATCATTTTTTATATATGAAAGAAGTGTGGTGGTGTGTTGTGATCATTAGGAAGAGTAATTAGGTGATTATACATAGTTTCACTTGTGCATTAATATTTTTGCAGTGAGAGTTGTGCAAAGCATAGTAGAATTGTTGAATCAGTCTAAAGGATAGCAGATTGTCATCAGAGCTTAATTGGAATTGTAATCAGGCATTATGGATGCTATTTCATTAGTTCACTCTTTTGGATTTATTCCAAATCATTGTAGGGCAATGATCCCATCTATTTTGAGCAGTGAGCTCTAGGTAGTGAGCCTGAATGCAAGTGCATTCACATTTTTTACTTCTTATTTTGAGTATACTCATATTATATTGTGGATTCGCCATCCACCATGGTTTTTCCCCTAATCGAGTTTCCATGTAAAAATTTTGGTGTTATGGTGTTGAGATTATTTTCATTTTGTTGATGCATGTTTCTTTTATTGAATGGTTAAGTAAGTTAAATCACAGAATAATAAAGTTGAATTTTTGCTCAACACTAATTCACCCCCCCTCTCAATGCTGCTTGTTTCCAACAATTGGTATATGAGCTAGTTCCTTAGAAGAATTCTTACAACTTGGGGAGATCTTGGAAGGTGTTTTTCAATGGATACGAGCAGCCTTCAATAGCAACTTATGGTGGTCCTAGATGATCTTGACCAGATAAAATCTGAGAACCGGGAACTACAAGAAAATATTGAGAGTGCATAAATGTTCATTTAGTCACTAAAAGACAAAATCAATGAATCAAGGGAGAAGAGAAAGGAATTATGTGGTCAGCTCAAACAGAAGAACAAAGGTATGGAAGATGAACAACTCAATCTAGCTCTAAAGGAGAAAACAGAAGAATGTGAAAAGTTTTCCAAAGAGAATGTTGCCTTGAAGCGAGAGATGGAATCCATCATGATGAGAATGACCAAGGAGATTGAGGACAAGAAGAAGAATGAAGAAAAGCTCGCGCAGTCTTTGAAAGAAAAGTCTAAACAATCTAACTGACTAGATAATGAATTGGAAGAATCCAAGAAAAATGAAGAAACACTTGAAAAGCAGCTTGATGACCTCAGAGATAAACTTGCTACAGAAAATGAGTATAAGGATAAATTCAAAGCAAGCTCAACCAAACTTGATGAACTGATCAAAGGATAGAGGATTGATGGTGACAAATGAGGTCTTGGATATGAAGAAGGAGAAAGTTATGGATCTGGACAAAGGAACTTTGGACAAAGGAATTTTGAACAAGGAATTAGATGAAAGGAACCAGAAGAAATCTGGTAAGGAAACCAAATGCTCAAATATTTAATGGCTATTGTTATTTCTGCAACAAATTTGGTCATATGGCCTCTCAGTGTAGAAGTAGGGTGAACACAAGTAAACCATCATTCTTAGGTTAGTGTTTTAATTGCTATAAGTATGGTCATAAGTCAAGTGAATGTAGAATTATGATAAATAACTTTCATAGAGATGTCAGATGTTATGCATGCAATAGATTTGGACATATTTCTAATAAATGGATATCAAGTCAAAGTCAGTGGAACAGTTGGTCTGGACAAAGAAATGTTGTGTGCTACAACTACAACAAATTTGGTCACACCGCTAGATTTTGTTGGAATAGAAGAGGTCTGATAAAACAGAACATGCAACAGGATGTTAAAGGGAAAGGAAAAGTCACTACTGATGAGATCAAGAAGCAAATGAAAAAGAAATGGATGAAGAAGAATTCCTCTATAGAAGGAAATGGACCTACACCAGAAGCAACTTCTAGTAATTCCTCAAGGAATTAATTTTAGGTCTCTAGCATAGGGGGAGCTATCAAGAAAAACTCTTAAACCCCCTCTTGCAGGTGAATGATACTAGAATCTGGATGTGTGCATTAGGATATTTGATACTTTTCATATGTCGTTCGACTAGTTAGAAGCATTAGTGAAGAATATTGGAGATCTGCATAAGAGTCATCTATCTCGGTTCCTTAAAGGAAGAAAACCGAATGAGTTAGGGCAAGATAATTTATTACAAAATAGAGTTAGGTATGTAGACAATAAAAGGAATGGCTTCAACCCTCATTTGTCATATTGCATTTGGAAGAAAAGTGATTTGGAGAGCTCTGAAGTGATCATTGTGAATCTGTGGAGAGACTCAAGCATAAAGGAGAATCTCCAATCAAATTTTGTTTTCGTCCCCAAAAGGTATTTATTGAAAACCTATAAATTTTTGTGATTGCAATCATGTCTACTCCTCTGGTAGTCAAAGTTAAGGATAGGCCGCATAGCATCCATATAAGTCTGTAAATACAGATCCCTTAGGTGCATTTTCATCAATGTCATACGGTGTCCTACATATTGAGGATATTAGGGCTTATGTGCATGCAAACATTGAAGATTTGGGAACCCCTCATTTGCTAGATTTGTACACTCATCATATAACTCAAGAATATCTTACTATGAAACAGTAATTTAAAACCCTAGAAGATAAGAAATTTGCACAATTCATGAAATTCCCCATATTCAAAGAAGATGAATGGGTTCGATATATGTTGAGCCATGTCCATGATGAATTCGTGTGGTTGGATGTGCCATTCAAAATCACCAAAGAAGCTATATGTGCAGTCACGGGACTAAATTCCACTGGTAGACTTCTAGTTTTGAAGTCTATGAAGAATGATAAGGTTACTGAAGCGACAGGCTCGCAATGGGATAGAAGGGCAATGACGATAGATGATATTGCCACAGTGGATGTAAAATTTGCATCAATGGTTATCAGCTATAAGATCTATCATTCAAGCTAGGAGAATTTTGTATCTGGCACAGCTATCTATGTAGCATATGAATGGTTAAACAGAATATAGACTATGATTTATGTGAACTACTTAGAGGCCAGTTATTGGAGAATTTGGGAAAAATCAAGAAGGATAAGAACATATTCAAATACGGTAACCTATTGATATGTTTGTTTTTCTACTTCTCGAGTGAGGTATCGGGAGTTGGTAAAGTTCAATGGTGTAATGATATGTCGATAGTTGTTTAGATATGGAATATGTTATGTGGACTGGGTGATTGACAAACCCACAATACAATCCTATGGGGATACTTTAAAAGTTTTCAGAATCTAATGCACACCAGAGAGAGAATTCCTGCCACAATTATGGAGCAATACAAAGACACTATTTGCTTCATGGTAGACATTGACCAGTGCCATATGGAAGCTGTTGATCCTAGAAAAAATTGGATCGTGCCTATGGGTTATGAAGTAGATGAGAACATTCTGAGGATGTATGCAAAACACCTGTTGAATTCACCAATGGATCAAGGTGAAGAAAGGTTTGGTACTTATGTAGAGAAAAGCTTACAAGTTCACTCAGAATTGAAAAATTCCATGATAGTCAAAAGGGTAAGAAAAGAGATAGAATCTCTTGTAGAGAGTTTTGGGATCCCTGTGCATAAACTAAAAGAAGTGAGGAAGCTAAGAGAAGAAGATGAAGCAGCTAAGGAGAAAGAAAAGGAAGAATCAACTAGTCTGGGAACATCTCCTACTCACACTAGAAGTTCCCCTGTAGCTTAGTCAAATGAAGTCGAAGCTTCCAAAAAGAGGAAGAAGAATAAGAGCACTAGATCTTACAAAGTTGTGTCTGTAGATGAAGAGGAAGAAACTAATTTAGAAGTAGTAATGGAGATAAAGGTTACTGGTATACAAGCTGTCAAATTGAATAAGATAAAATCTTTTGTCAAAGGAGAAGAAGCAAAGAAAAAGGCCAAAGTTGACAAGCCCAGTATATCTATTGAGGAAGTTGAGAGAGCAATGGTGAAAGATGGAAATCTCAATCCACTATGTGATTGGCATGAGACTTTTGATGAATCTGGTAAGAAAATTCTTGAAGAAGCAACAATAAAGCATATGAATGTTTTCAATAAAGTCCTTGTTGAAATCATGTCTCGTATTCCTGCAATCCTGTATAATTCTTTGAAGTCTAGGAGGTTGAGTGCCTTATCAAAAGAAGAAAATATGAGGAAGAGAGTTCGTACTGATTTGTGCTCGGAAGTATCAATTAAAGAAATAGATTTATTCCTTGAAAAGGCTAAAAAGGAATTTAGGAGCAAAACAAGGGTAAACAAACTTATGATTGGTGAAACTGATGTTGTTGTCAGTGAAACTAAGGAAATTCTGGAAGAATTCTTGTCAAGGGATAAGATTAACATTGAGGAAATCAATACTGAAAATGTTCAAGAAAATGAGGAAGTGAATGTGGAGGTAATGAATTAGAAGAAGAGGATGTGAATGAGGAGAACATGACTGTACCTGATCCTCCAGAACTTGAGGATATTTTGACTTCTCCTAATAAGAAAAATACAGAGACACCTGTGGCAACTAAGGTCCCTGTTGAGGTGTTAGCTGAGGAAAATGAGGTGCATATTGAAGAAATTGAAATGCCTAAAATCAATCCTGAATCTGAATCCAAGGTTGAAAAAGAAAAGGGTCAAGAAATAAAAATAAAGGAAGTGAAGGAATCTTTATTGGAGCAATAGGTAGAGTCAGATCCTAAGTTGGATGAAAGCTTAATTAACCTATCTACTCTATCTCCAATTCAGATGATGAAGGTCACTAAAATTGCTCAATCCAAAGCAAGTCAAAAGATACTAAAATCTCACATAGAGGACAGTGAACTGCTAAAGCTTGCATCTGGAGTTTTACATAAAATAATGCCTACTTATGTTGTGGACCCATCAAATTCCTCCTCCGATGAGTTAAAGAATCTAATAAATTTTGTAGATTCTCATTTTGAATCCTTTGAGAAATCAACTTTGGTTAAAGTGAAAAAGGAGTTCCAGGAGAAGAGAGTTGGTAGCCTAAAAGAATTGGTTGCCAAAGACAAAGCTCTATTAAGTACTTGCATAAAAAATATTCAAGGTACTATGTCTGAAGGAGAAAAAGTGTACAAATCTTGCTTGTTCTTGTCAAGATTTACTAAAGCAAATGAGAAGAAAGTGAAAAACATTGAACACTAGTTGGTCACTATTTCCAATACTTTTGACCCATTAGCTGGCAATGTTCGTAGTCAAGAAAGTCAGGTGATGTCTTTGCTCAACCAAATAAAAATCTAAAATTTGAAAATGAAAGGATTATTGGTAGAGTATGTGAACTCGGGGACTAATAAGTCCAAAGATTGAGATGATGGTAAATGCTCTGAAAGAAGCCAAAGATGTTACGACCACTCCTAATCCGGTAAGTCTCGAAGTAGCAAAAACTTTGTCATATCTGCTTTGTGGTCATATAATCATTTTGGAGAGTTTGAGAAGTGTCTGGGAGTCAAACCTAAGTGGCCTGAAGAATAGCTTTGCAGACATCTTCAAATTTTTGTAAGCCTCAACAATTTTGCAATTTTGGATTCCCCAATTTTTTCATTGATGTCAAAGGGGGAGAGAGTGTAGTGAAAAATGCCTTGACATTCTTAGGGGGAGCAGTATTTTGAATTTTGGCAGTGTACTTACTAGTTTCGACACTTGTCATTTTTTCACTAAGTGTTGTCATCAATGCCAAAGGGGGAGATTGTTGGCATATGGCATTGGGAAGTTGTTTTTGGCTTCTAGTGTTGTCATTGATGGCAATTGAAGTCATTTCCATGGTCCATAAATTTGTATCTAGTTATACCGGCAGATAAGTTGCAATATTGTGTGTTACCAGCAGAATATTTGAATAGGGTATCCAGTCAGTCAGTCAATCTGTCTACTTCACCAAATCATTGTTTTGAGATTTGGATCCCCGGGATTGCTTAGACAGCATGTACATTATCTTATTACTAAATTTTGTGCTGTTGCTTTAGTCGCTAGATGAGCTTGGAGGTCCGGTAGGATGTTTTTTGTCTATTTGCTCGTTGTATCCAACTTAGTGAATGTAATGTGTTGTGGATCCCTAAAAGGTAAAATTTGAATGATTGGCACGCTCATGAGTATTTTTTTGAGTCACATCATTATATTGGCCAACAATGTTAGATCCACATTGAAAATCCAATTGTAATTTTAGGCCGACAGTTGATAATATTTTGAAGTTCTATTAAGGCCAACCTATAGCGATTATACTTCTAGTTGTGGATATATATAAGATATTCAATATATATTTTTTGATATATGAAAGAAGTGTGGTGGTGTGTTACGATCATCAAGAAGAGTGATTAGGCGATTATGCATAGTTTCACTTGTGCATTAATATTTTTGTAGTGACAGTTGTTCAAAGTAGAGCAAAAATGTTGAATCAGTCTAAAGGATAGCAGATTGTCATCAAAGCTTAATTGGAACTGTAATCAGGCATTGTGGATGCTATTTCATTAGTTCACTCTTTTGGATTTATTCCAAACCATTGTAGGGTAGTGATCCCATCCATTTTGAGTAGTGAGCTCTAGGCAGTGAGCCTGAATGCAACTGCATTCCCATTTTTTACTTCTTATTTTGAGTAGACTCATATTATATTGTGGATTGGCCATCTACCGTGGTTTTTCCCCTAACCGGGTTTCCACGTAAAAATTCTAGTGTTATGGTGTTGAGATTATTTTCATTATGTTAATGCATGTTTCTTTTATTGAATGGTTAAGTAAGTTAAATCACAAAATAATAAAGTTAATTTTTTGCTCAACGTTGATTCACCCCCCCTCTCAATGTTGCTTGTTTCCAACATATATGTGTTGAAAGATCGAATGAGAGTGACAAGTGTCTCTCTCTCATTCAAGTGAATTCAAGTTGAATTCCTATATACTTGGATGGAAAAGTGGAAATGGATGTCACCCACTTCTCCTTTTGCATAACTCTTGTGTTGAGTAAGTGAAGAATGAAAAGTTGGGACAGAAGCAAAGAGCTTTCACATGTGAAGGGGGTGTCTAGGGAGCAAAAATATGGAGATAAGTTTTTTTTATTTTTTTAGACTACAGAAATCGGGTAGCAAGGCCCCCTATAAACTGCAATGCGCCTAGTAAACTTTTTAACGTGACTAGCAGTGTTGGCGCGGCATGCCCTCTGGTACTACAGAGGTGGGGGAGACTAGACCTCATGACCAACCTCCTAAAGTAGGAAATATTTAGCCAACCGAGCTAGGGCCCCCACCCCAAAATATGCAGATAATTTATTTTCCTTATTGCTATCTAATTACTTTGTTTAAGAGATTTATTTTATCATTGTGTTTTTTGTTGAAAATGAGAATTCAAGTTTTGTGAGTATGTGAAAGGAGAGTTTGTTTAGTGAAATAGATACATAAAAAATTGTTGATAAGTCATTCCTTTTAATTTTCATACCAAAAACATTGGTAATCTTTTCTTCCTGCTCGTGGGTATGGCTAGAGCCCATGAGGCTTCATGATTCCATTAAGGTAGAGTGGAGAGAAAGGATTGTTCATTTGATTGTGTTATTCATTGTATTATTAAATATTGTTTGTAATATTGAAAGCTAATATTTTATTGTAAATAAAAAATAAGGATGAAAGAGAAAGCTTTATTTAATTGTGTGTTACTTATTTCTTTCCTAAGTATTTTTGATAATATTGAAGGTTGGTATATTGTTTAAAATAAAAGAGCAAGTTTTCCATCGTTGACATGTCCCTCTATGGGATCTTGGAAAATTTTGGTTGGGTGCCCTCTTGTTGCTTTTTTAAAAATTAAATGCATATTTGTAACTTTTTGTGTATTGAATAAACAATAGTAAATTTATTCAAGTGGTAAAGGAGAAAGATTGTACCATTGTGGGGTGATCCCACAATACTAGTTTACAATGTTTGGCCAAACTGGACACTGAACTGATTTTTTCTAACTAAATCTTCACTTTTAGGCACCTATAGTGGCTAAACCGTGAGGAATTTGAAGATGATGCAAACTAGTGATTTGTGACATTTTGTCTGTAAATTCTAAATATTTTTTTTTCAAAAAATTTGGAATCATATTGCACTTCTTTTTCCATCTCCTTCAAAAACTAGTTTTTATCATTAAACACCATTTTTAAGGAGCGATGCTCACTATATACAACATAACTTTTTTTCTATGAAGGATAAAATTCCATTTTTTTCAAATTTAGATTTGTAACTACAATATCTAACCAGTTCATTTGGTTTCATAGTGTTTTATTGAATATTTTTTCATTAATTAAGTTTCAAAGTCAAACCAATTACAACTCAGACATAGGCGAACTATATACAACATAACTTTTTTGTATGTATCAAAATTCATTTTTTTCACTGGATCAAGGACATCAATAATTAGCATGAATATATTTTTTAGAATTTTATTTTGATAATCTGCTATTTTTCCACGTGTGCAGAACAAAGAGCTTGATTTTCAATGAAAAACCTATGTTTAATCAAACTAAAAAAACAAATACATAATAAAACCAAAACATATTAAAATTATATTCGATGGATAGCTCATTCTGAGGACTACCATCATCCAATTGGGTATGTGAAGTCTCCTCCATTTTCATCCTCAACTCGAGCTTTGAAGGGAAAAAATTCTATAGAAATTTGGTGCCAAGGGGGAGAAGGGGGTTTGAATGAACCCAGGTTCGAGCAAACCCACTCTTTTCCATTGTCTTCATCATTAAAAAATGAAAAAAAAATGATTCCCATCATTTAATATGGTTTGCTCAAACCAGGGTCCATTCGAACACCCAATTCGTGCGGACCCCTAAAAAGCAAAAACAAAAAAATCATAGGAGCTCATTTTTGCAATTTTCCTTCCTCACTGGAATTGTAAACTAGTTTTGTAGGTTTATCCTATGGTTTTAAATGTGTACAAAATAAATCAATCTTTGGGAGATGTAACATTGTGAAAAGAAAGAATTTGTGTTTATTTAAGTTGTATCTCATGATAAAAAGTCATCTTCAAATAGTAATGAAGTAATAATTTTAGTATGGTGTGGTTAAATTGTATGTAGAGTAAAGTGATGCATACTACAGCCCATCAAATAAGAGTGTAACAAATCCTTCTCTTTATTCATAGTTGAATAAGTTGAAATTGTTGTTTCTTTTCTTTTGTACATTTTCAACAATTAAATGAAAATTATTTTCTTCTCTTCTAAGACAAGCAAAGAAAATATATATATATAGATCTATTTATACATGCATAAATCCATTTTCAAAATGTATACATAAATTTTCAAATGAAAATACACTTTCATTTATCACTAGATTTTCTTTTTAATTTAATTTGTTAAAAAAAGGATATTAAGATAGATTACCACTAAATAAATCTAATTAATAATGCAATATGTTATATATACATATATAAGTGTATATATGTCTTTTTTTTATCTTATTTACTTTCATGTGCATTTTGAATGATATAAAAGTATATTTTATATATGTGTGTGTGTAAAATGAGTATATATTTTAAAATATATATGTATATTTCATTTTGTGTAAATAATATATTCTATATATTTAAAACTTAAAGTGAATATTTAATAGAATATATACTATAATGTATATTACTTATATAATTATATTGTCTATATGATAATATTTAATACATTAAATAAAATAAAGTTTAAATATATATATATAACAAAAAAAATCAAAATCCATTAGAGGTTCCCTGAGGTTGTAGCCCCAGCAGGGAATCCACGACACTTGATGAGGTTGTTGCCTCCCGTGAATGGCACGAAAAGGTCAGGGATAAAACCCCTCCCCTAAGCTTTTAAAAGAAAATATAGTTTTATTTTTATATATATGAATATACTCCACTGTAATTTATAGAGGATTCAATAACACACAGGTTTGAGAAGTTTATAAAATAAAATACACTAGCAAGATGATTAATTTATTTGGTAGAGTATTAATACAAGTAATTTATTTATTTACTTGATCAGTAGAATAATAATACAAGTAATTTATTTGTTTCCTTGCATAATAATTAAACTTAGTTTATGACGGTATATTTATATTATTGTGAGATTATAATCTAGTAAAAAAAATATTCAAATACTATGTAATAATAGTAACATATATCTAAATAGTTTAAATCTGAAAAATTTGAGATAATAAGAAAGTAGAAATTTGATATGGCTCTGCAACGAAAAAAAAATGGCAGCCTAATAGCTACTATGCAGAAAATGATAGAGATCCTCGTAATGGTGGTAGGTTTTTTCAAAGGAATAGGCAGCATGCAACCAAAACAAATGGAGGAAGACACCGCTTTCAGTGACCAAATTGGGTTCCTATTCCAGCCCATAGGGTTTCATACAAGAATGGATAGCCCATTATCAACATCTGTGAAGGTGATACTCTGTTTAATAGAAATTTTCAAAACAAGCCTTATGAGAAAAATCCAGCTTTTTTTAATCAATCTTATCGGGAGGCCAAGGCTGAGTTAAAATATTTTAGAAACAAGTCCCCTAATGATCTTCCTATTAAGCAGAGAGAAACCCTTCCAAATCAAAAACCACGAGGGCCCATGAAAATCACACAACTCTACAAAATCAAGGGTTTAAAGTTGCCATATAGAAGAGCGAAGGGCAACAAAAAGTCTTAGGCATGGAAAATATTAATATTCAGTAAGGAGCTCCCCTCAATCTAGATTCCCAAAAATGCCTCAAGATCAAATCAGATCAAAAGAGGATGCTCAAACTCTGAAGAGATTATCATATGGGGGGGAAAATAAAAAAGAACCAAAGGGCTCCTAAAGGCAAAGACTCAACAACAAAAAGAAAAGGTCTAAGTAAGCAAGTGTGGATGCGCAAGGAGACAAAAAATGATGATAATGTATCTGCCAGTAAAGGACTGTGTGATTCCCTAAAGATTACATTCCCTGAAGGCATGATACAAGCTCAAATCCAATATCTCAGGGACAAATCCCTAATCTATAACTTTTGGAACCTAATCTTGTCGATAGATGAATTAAAAGATCTTATCTATAATTATTGGGAAGGGGTTCAACAATTATTCTATTTGAATGAGGAAAAGAGCATATTTGTAGTATTTTTTAATTCAAAATCACAAAAAGATACAGTTTTCAAAGTTAAATCATGGGTTTCAAGGGTCTGGGTTATGCATGCAACCCTGGGTGCTAAATTTCAAACCAGAGGATTTTCCCTTTAGATTTGTTCCTTTTTGGTTTCAAATGCCTGCATTACCACTTGAATATAGGGAGTTGAGCCTGATTGAAATAATAGCTAACCATGTAGGAATCTTTCTCCTGCATGACTTGGGTTTTTTTAAAAACCCTTCGAAACCCATTAGAACATGTGTTATCATTGACACAAACAAGGCTCTTCCAAGGGAGATTCAATTAAATTCAAATTTTGGAACTTGGAATCAGCAAATATTTTTTGAATCCCCTAAAACTACTTGTTCTCAATGTCATACCATTGGTCATTCATCCACCCAGTGTATGTCGAAGTTGTCAAAAAGCAATGTTACCACAATGAACATATCTAAAGGTAGTGAGCACAAAGCTAATCAAACTACTCCTTCTGCTCAAAACCTGGATATATGTAGCCAGAGTGTTCAGGGTAATAAAAGGTTGCCTGATCATATGCATCCTGATTTTCAAAATCCTATATGCAAGCAAAAAAGAGGATAAGAGATCATAGATTTGGGTATTATTATCAATCAAAACATGAATAAACAAATTTCTTTTAAGATCACAATATCGAAAAACATTGAGAGATTAATGCAATTGTTCCCTAGACTATCACTTAATTTATATTCCCCCATGGAAAATTTAAGTTTACACACTTAGCTTGGGGAAATAGTGTGGAAATTAATGTTCCAAGGTATGAGGGATCACCTAGATGCTTGGTCGCTCAATGTCAATGATCAGGAGGTTCAAGTGGTCACTCAAGAGAACCTTAATGAGGACAATCGTTGGCTTTCATTAAGCACAAAAAAAGACATCAATGATTTTGAGCTTTAGTTGCTAGCAGAGGAAGTGCTTTTTTCAACTAGATCAAATTTATTCGATGAAATTGTAGTGGAAGAGGAATTTTGGGAAAACCATTCACAATTAGTTCTAAGGGATCCACTCAATATTGGGAAGGTAGTGCATCAACAAAGAGAGTTAGAAGTGCAAGAGGATGTTCTTCTACAGCCTAGCAATGATAAGTACTTATTGGGTAAAAATCAGGCATCTCAAGAGGTAGTTCAAATGGGCAACCAAACAGAATCTAATTTGAATGAAAAGTAGATAGAAGGTACAATATCCAAATTTGTAGACCATAACATTCATCTCACATTATCTCAATCCCTTTTTCAACATTTAGTTAAGAAATCTTTGGGGAAAAGAGGTAGGAAATCTAACCTCACTAAATTGAAAGAACAAATAGAAGCAGGTGTATAGAAGACAATCTTGGATTCCATGTCAAGTAAAAGGCCAAGGAGAGCATGTTGCTCTCCTCGAGCACAATGAAGATCTTCTCATGGAATGTCAGGGGCATTAATGCCCCTAACAAGCACTCTCGCATCAAGCAACAAATAGATGTTGGTGGAGTAGATATTTTTCTTTTGCAAGAAACTAAGACTTCAATAGAAGTATTTGAATCCTCAATCAAGAAATGGGCTAAATGGGTCTCATTACATTTCCCATCTCAAGGGGAATATGGAGGTTTAGTAACACTTTGGAATCCTAAGACTGTGACTGTTAAACTTCATAGAAATTAGAATTACTGGCAACTTGTTGAGGTGACAAAATTTGAATTGCAGTTATGGATTTCTAATGTTTATGGCCCCATTTCTACTATAGATAAGAAAAATATTTGGGATGAAATCACCAAGAAAATTGGGTCCCTTAGAAGTTGGAAAATTGTATTAGTAGGGGACTTTAATGCAATAGCATCCTTGCAAGAAAAGAGTGGAGGAATTAGTCCACCTCCAAGGGTAGTGTCAGATTTTAGCACATTCATTTCAACTAATGCACTCAAGGATATTATACCACGTAAAGGAAAATTTACTTGGACAAACAAAAGGAAAGGTTTCCTTCAAATAGCTAAAAGATTAGATAGGTTTTTGGTTACTTCCAATTGGATATCTTCATCTCATGATTTAACATCAGAAATTTTGCCATACTCTGGGTCTAATCATTATGCAATTTGCCTCAATATCTCGAATATCAAAACACCGAAAGTAAAATCTTCCTTAAAATTTGAAAGTATGTGGTTTAGACACCCTCAGTTCTTGGATCTCTTAAGGAAGTGGTGGACTAATGCTCCATATGAACTAGGTTCTATGATGTTTCAATTCAGTAGCAAATTGAGGTATGTGAAACAACAAATCTAAGTTTGGAATAAACAAGTTTTTTGAAATATATTTCATCAAAAGGGCTTAGTATTCAAAGAACTTACAACAATTCATGAGATTATAATCCAACATGGCTTAGACAATACCTTGTATGATAAACACAAGAAGTTACAGGAAGATTGGGAAGAATTATGTGCAAGAAAAGAGATATATTGGAGACAGAAGTCTCATGAATTATGGTTAAAGGAGGGAGACCGTAGCACAAATTTTTTCATGCTTCTGCAAAAATTGGGAAGGTTGCACAATCAATTCAAGCAATTCAAGAATTTCCTTTAGGAAACTAGCTCACAAGGGAAGAAGATATAAACAAGGAAGGAGTTAGATTTTTCACATAAATTTTATCTACTCCTCAAGGAATAGATCCTAATAGAACCAATGATGAAATTGAATTGTTAGGTACAATTCCTCATCTTATTAACAGTGAAGATAATAACTTGTTGATGGGACATTTCACTATGGTGGAGCTAAAACATGTAGTATTCTCTCTTCCCTTGGATAAGGCTCCTAGTCTAGATGGTTTCATGGCCTTTTTCTTTCAAAAATGTTGGGATTTCCTATGTTATGTGCTTCTCTGGGCACTAGAAGAATCAAGGAGAATGAGGTCTATTTTTAGGCAATTTAATGTAACTAATATTGCAATTCTTCCAAAGGTAAAAGAACCTAAAACATTTGCAAAATACAGGTCCAAATCTTTATGTAACACAATTTTACAAGATATTCACCAAAGCAATCTATTTAAGATTGCAACTACTCATTCCAAAGATCATATCCATGGAAAAAGGTGATTTTGTCCCAGGGAGGAAAACATATGAAGGGGAAATTGTAGCACATGAAGTGCTTCGTACAATATCATCATCTAAGTTTCCCACTTTCATTGTAAAGTTAGACATGATGAAAGCCTGTCATAAGGTAGATTGGAAATTCCTGAATAAGGTTTTGGCAAAGTTTGGCTGTTGTTCGCAATGGCACAAGTGGGTAATTCCTTGTTTGTCTAGAGCAAAAATTTTAGTAATCATAAATGGGAATCCAACAGGATTTTTCAATGCTACCCTAGGTGTCAGGAAAGGAGACCCTCTCTCACCCTTTCTCTTTATCATAATGGAAAAAAACCTTAAGCAAATTCATTCATCTTAGACACAACCAAGGTCTATGGAATGGTGTGAAGATTCCAAATTTGAATATATCGGTCACGCATTCATTATTTGTGAATGATACTCTTCTCTTTAATAAGTCCACTTTGTCTGAGGCTAAACAAGTTAAAGAAGTATTGGACAAATATTCATCAGCCTCTGGTGAAAAGATCAATGCAGAAAATCAAAGACTTACATTCTAAACACTCTTGATGAAGTGTGAAAGAGAGTAGTAAAGACTTTGGGTTTTCGGGAAGAAGAGTTTCCTTGCACATATTTAGGGATCCCTTTCTTTAAAGGTTCAAATAAGGCTCATTACTGGGACAAGGTTATTGACAGACTCAAATCAAGAATCTTAATATGGAAAGCCAAGTGGCTTTCATTGTCAAGTAGAATTATTCTTATCAAATTAGTTTTATCATCAATTCCAAATTACTTACTGGCTATCCTTAAAGCTCCATCATCTATCATCTTTGAGATTGAGAAAATTATAAGATATTTTCTTTGGAAAGGAAATATTAATGAGTGAAAAAAAGTGCCTCTCATATCTTTAGAAGGTTTGGAAAAAGGGAAAAATCAAGGAGGGGTAGGGATTCAGAATATTTTGTGGAGAAACAAGGCTTTTGAAGCTAAGTTAGGATGGAAAATGTATTCTAATCCAAAGGAAAAATGGGTTACAATATTACAAGCCAAATATTTAGATAATGATAACCCAACACGAGTCTTAATAGTAATTGATCCTCCAAAGGGTTTTGTTTTTTGTAATTTTATCCTTACTAGTAGGAACCTCATCACCAAGTTCTCTCCATGGGAAATAAATGATGGTCAAAGTGTGAATTTCTAGTCAAAATCCTAGAATGGGAAGCCTCCTTTATTAGAGAACAAGGAGCTTCAGGAAATAAGAACAACTTTATTTGCAACATGGGGTGTAAATTTGATAGATTATGTGCAATCATCCAACCCTTTAATTGGGAAAGTTGTGTGGAAAAAGCATTCAAGAAACCTTCTCAATATGTAGCAATCGGATCTTTTCTGCAAAGTGTTGAATGAAAGAATAGTTTATCAATCAACAAAGCCAGATAAATAATATGGGCAGCCTCTAAGGTGGGGACATATTCAATAAAGGAAGGGTATGCAATCCTAAGTCAAGCCAAGCATAATACATAGCCACAGCAAGCCCTCTCATTTTGTTGGAGCAATAAAGTTTTACCAAAGGCAGGTGGTTTTTCTTGGCTTGCTATTCAAAATCGAATCTTAACAAGTGATTGTCTATTGAAATTGAAAATATCGGACCCTATCAAGTGCCCATTATGTGAAGAACAGTTAGAATCAGCAGATCATTTGCTCCATCAATGCATTTTTTCCCAAGAATGTTGGAACTATATCAAAGGTAAATTAAACCTATCCATTCCTCTTCCAAATACACTTTGGGATCTTTTTCAAAGCTGGCTAACTCTATTCCAATCTTCATTTTTTGCATGTATTTGGTTTATCATTCTGGTTCTTGTTATATGGAATATTTTGTGGGAGTGTAACTTAAGAATATTCAAGAAAACAAAATATTCAGTAGAGATAATAAAACTAAAAATTGAAAAGGCAATATCAGAAGGAGTTAACACTTGTGTTCAAAAGGAGAAAATGACTAATTCATTGTTCACTAATTGGGATAGTCAAGTTTTTAAGAATTGGAAGAATATAAGATTATCGTTTGATGGTAGTCTATTAAAAAGCAATATCCCAAAAGTTGACAGAAATTTAGAAATGGATCCCACGTCAAGCTGAATTTGCAAAACTTAATTTTGATGGAGCATCAAAGGGAAATCTAGGAAACTCAGGGGCAGGTATTTGTATTAGAAATTCACTCAGAAAACTTTTGGATTTTTCTTCAATCCACCTACAACAAGGGACAAATAACAGTGCAGAAGCTCAAGCTTTATTATCAGGTCTCGAATTGGCTTTGCAACTAGGAATTTCAAACATTCATATAGAAGGGGATTCAATGATAATTTCCAATGCATGTAAAGAACACAAGATACACAATTGGAACTTAAGATATATACTAAACCAAGTATGGGTATCGCTAGACAAATTTAAGGCAACAATAATTTCTCACATATAGAGAAGGTAACAAGGTTGCAGATTTTTTCACGGGTCTGGGTAGTGAGGCAAAAGAGATTAGATGTATAAATGATTCAATTCCATTATCTGCTTATCATCATTTAATTGAGTTAATAAAACATGATGCTTAGAGTTCTTTGTAAGCAAATAAGTAAATTGAAGGTTGGGGGCTAAAATTTTAACACAAAGTTCATACTTATCACCTCTTCATTGTTGCATGCTTTACATGTTTATTAGATTTTTGAGCTAAGGCTTATGTCGAGGAGCTAACCCAGTTACGAAATCCTTCTCAGCTGCCACTTGTTCCTTTGAAATTCCTTAATGCAAACTTTGAAGCAGGGAATTATGAGGTTGCACGAAAATTATTTTATATTACTTAAACCTCATTATCATAGGAAAGGGTCGAGCAGAGTATTTCGTCCCATCCAGCTCATCGTTTGGCATGGAGATATGAAATGGGGATTATGTCTTACCATCACACGCTTTTATTTATCCCCATTTTTAGTGTTTTATAGAGGGTTAGTACTAAACCTGTTTATATCCTAACATTTGCAAGTGTCTTAAGCAAGGTGGCGACATCACAAGCGTCCTTGAGGAAGTTGATTAAATGGATTTGACAATAAAATCCCATTCAATTTTGAATGCAAGATCATGAACGTGTTGCGCCAGATTGTTATCATTTCAAAATATGGACGAGATTTACATTTTCCTTTAAATTTGGTTAATTCCTCCATCACTTCCAAAGTTATTTCCTTCCTTAATCTAGGTTTTTACTCTACGTTTGGTTTGTGGGTATGAAGCTGGTCAGTTACATTTCCTGTTCAGAAATGGTGCAAAGTGGCTGTCAAGGGGTGGTTTCAAATAGCACAGAATTTTGCCCAAGGAATTATAGAATGTCGATGGAAATTCGTCCATGGAGCTCCCAATTTCAAATTGCATCGATGATGACCATTTGCAGCTGGTATTAAGGTAAAATGCACTCAAATTTTTAAACTGCATAAAAACCCTGATTGGAGATTAAATATTGCATACTGGGTCACAACAAATAATTTTCCCTCCAAATCTCCTCTCCATCTTTTTATCAAATTCCATGGATTTGCTTCAAACTTTTAAGTCTTCAGTGTATTGCTAACAAAATTGTCAAGGCCGAGTATTTGCAGAATAATGGTTTGTTGTAGAGTGTTCAAGGTTACGTATTTACAAATGGTGAAGGATTCATCGGTGGTCTTTTTCCTAGACACTACCTATACCACAAGCAGAGGTATGTCGATACCTATGAATCCTTCAAGCTTTCTCTGTTAAAGGGGTCGTCGACCTACTTATACCAAGCCCTAAGAGGATTTCACTTCAACTTCGATAAGGAAGAAATTGACAATTTTAAAAGGAAATATCATGCTCTATCTTTTCTCCTTTCTCACCAGTGTGCTCAAGAAAATTACAAAAATTGGATCCACTGCCAAAACTACAAGAAAACAAGGCTACTGTGCAAATTCCAACTATAAATATCACGACGCATTCTCAAGCTCAGGCAGCGAGCCAAGTCCAGATGTATGCAGTGGAAGGTCAGGGTGAAAATTCAATTAATTTGGGTATTAAGGGTAGTTAAAAAAAGTCTGTTTTAGGTTTTAAAATTTTGGGATTTTGCTCAGTATGGGTCAATCAACATGTGAGACTCGTCGGTTTTTGTTTCAAAGTCTTGGTGGGTTGTAATTTTTGTTGGTTCTTATAATATTTGCAAATCATGTCATAGGTCCCAATTATTGGAATGATTTTGTTTAAAATTGTATCAAATCGAGCTATATCGGAGGTTTTCTTCCTGGTTTTTTCCTAACGGTATGCTCTTTGAACCAGGTTTGTAATATTCTATTTATATATAATATAATATAATATAGTGGCTTGCCACTTTTGCTTAAAAAAAAAAAGTAAAAATATTAACATAATTATTGAGTATATATTTAGGTTAATATGGATATAGCCATAGTTTAATTAATATTTAGACAAATAATAATGTTGTTATAAATGTTAAAATAATTGTCATTCATATAAATATTATATTGGTAAAAATGTTAATATTACTATTTATTTAAATAATAATATCTATGCCAATGTTAACAATTGTACTAGTATTAATACTATCATGGATATATGGGGTTATTAGTGTCTATGGCAATAGTAGAAGAAATTGATGGTAGTTATAAAATGATTTTTGGTTTAAATAACAATATTATTATTATTTGTAAATTTGAGATTTAAAAATATTATTGTCATGTGACAATAATAGTAATGTTAACTTGAGAATTAAATGATAATATTATTAATTTGTCTAAACAACGTTATCTCTTTTAATGGTAATATTTAATGGAAGCCACTCATAATAATTAAATTATAGTAAAGATTTTATTAGGCATATGGAAGTAATTTAATATTAAATTCAAATATTGGATAGAATCATAAGATTATAGTAGTGAAATCATTAAAAATGAAAGGATCAATATATAGTTTTTTTTTAAGTAACCATGCCTAATTAATTTGTGAAATAATAACCTCTTAATAATGGTTTATAAGATGAATCAATTAAAAAGCTTTGGTGAAATGATTAAAAGGTTATATTTAAGTATTATCATTGTCCAGATTATTAAATTTATCTTGTGCAAATACCAAATAACTATATTAGGGTAAACTATTCTATAACTAAATCAAATTAACCAAATTGAAGCAACTATCGTATCTTAGGGGAAATCAAGGTCAAATGATTAAGATAAGAGATTAATTAATTTGGTAGAGTATTAGTAACAATGCCACCTCCTCACTGCTACAAGAATTTAAATTCAACCATCTATAAAACTCATTCAAAGGAAGTTATCCATGAGCTCCTATGGTTAAATCAAATGAGTAGTTGTTCCTTGTTTCAACATATTATCAAAAAAATGTTAGTTTTTGAAAGTCGTGTTGTGCAAGAAGGGCATGGTGTGCATGGTGTGTATGTGAGGTTATAAATCTATGACGTTTTCAAAAAAAATGTAGCGTGAGTGATTGTCCCACATTAAAATGTGGACATGACATAAACCTTTGACATAAAATATTGGACATTCAATCAATAAATACTATAACAACTATTGAAACATGCTCTAGCTCCTCTCCCCTAATACAAATTCACGAAACCTCCAAACATTTTAAAAATAAATAAATAAATAAAAAGTCACGCTAGCTAAACCCATAGCTTGCAAACTTAGAAACCTATAAACCATAGGGGTCTAATTTGGAAGTTATGGGCAAGGACGTGCATATTACTTTCAATATAAATGTGAAGAGCTTAAATTAGACAAGTGGCCTCTCATGATTTAATAGAGGTCGCCCGAAGGAGTGAATTGGTGGTGGTGCTCATGCCTTGGAAAGGACGTTGCCCATTTAATACAGAACACCCACCCGCCATTCATAACTACTTATGGACCTCCACTCCCGCCAAATTATAAACACTGGACTCACCAATTTACTGGTTCCTGATGAAATAACAATCCACTATACCGGGAAGGGTGACCTCCCAGGACGGACCAGTGCTTCACCTCTGTGAGCATCACCTAGATGAAATGAGTGCTAAGTGGACCATTCGCTATCATGAGAGATGGGTTCTTGTGAACCACTACTCATGAAACATGGGTCAATGAGTTTGACTCGAAACTACACGGTTGAATCCTAATAGCAATATCATAATTTGACACGCTGTGGAAAAATACCTCCTACTTATCAACTAATGAGCTAAAGGGCTCTATAATGAATGGTTCATAAGGCACAACACTTGCTGAAGGTTTTGCAAATGAGGTAACAACTCAAGTGGGCTTAACCTTGGAAAAAACTCCCTGGTTAAGCGTGCTTGAGCTAGAGCAGTACCAAGATGGGTGACCTCCCAAGACGGACCAGTGCTTCACCTCTGTGAGCATCACCTAGATGCAATGAGTGCTAAGTGGACCATTCGCTATCATAAGAGATGGGTTCTTGTGAACCACTACTCATGAAACATGGGTCAATGAGTTTGACTCGAAACTACACGGTTGAATCCTGATAGCAATATCATAATTTGACACACTATGGAAAAATACCTCCTACTTATCAACTAATGAGCTAAAGAGGCTCTATAATGAATGGTTCATAAGGCACAACACTTGCTGAAGGTTTTGCAAATGAGGTAACAACTCAAGTGGGCTTAACCTTGGAAAAAACTCCCTGGTTAAGTGCGCTTGAGTTGGAGCAGTACCAGGATGGGTGACCTCCTGGGACAGACCAGTGCTTCACCTCTGTGAGCATCACCTAGATGCAATGAGTGCTAAGTGGACCATTCGCTATCATGAGAGATGGGTTCTTGTGAACCACTACTCATGAAACATGGGTCAATGAGTTTGACTCGAAACTACACGATTGAATCCTGATAGCAATATCATAACAATCCACTGGTTAAAAAACAAAGAAAAAATTGTCGGCTATAGTACCGTTGCCGTTGCCATCGCCAACGATGAAGGTTTGACGCCGACACCTTTTGTATTCCGTCGGGTTTCTTAAGTGGACCGCAGTAATGAAAGGTGGGCCCCGTGAGTCATACAAATGGATGCAAATCTTGTTCAACTATTAGTACATGAATCTATCCAAAAATAGCAACACAATCCATCTATTGGATTTTACTAGCATATGACACCTATGAATGATATAATATTGGGGTTGGAAGCACCCTACCTAAATCTATGATTGGCATCAATGACCATCTATTTATATTGTCCTCCACATAATATCGAGTGGGCCTAGCCAATCAGATTTCTAGTTGCCACCCTCAATTGTTGTGCATTCACACCATCAACAAAGTATGGCTAGTATCCCATTTATAAATACCAAAGGGCTACCTAACTCTATGACAAGCAGCAATCTAGAATAAAAAGGGATACAAATAAAGATGTTTCCCCATCTATGAATATGTCTAGATTATTAATATAAATCAGCCAAAACACATTAGCCCCATGGGATTAATAGTTGTTTTTCTTAATCAAAAGCACAATTTGTAAATGTAGAATATTTAAAATGGGGTAGGAATAGATACCCCTCAATCTTGGTTCCTAGTTGAAATGGTTTCAGCCTATGGCTTGTGCTCCCGTATCGAGAAGCTAAAACAAATCTAGGTTTGATATAAAACCCTCCATCAAAAAAAATGGGCCAGAGATGTCCCTGCACTTCACATCAAATGTATATTCTATAATGTCATTCAAGATACTTTTTTGAACAATGAGATGATTAGTGTTGTTATCTCTTTCTTTACAAAAGTGATAGATATCAATAATCTATCAAATTATTAAAATAATATCAAATAATCTATCAAATTATTAAAATATAACAATTGACATTCTTTTTAGAAAAAAATTAGGAGAATAGGTGAAAGCAAATTAATGTATGGATACAAAAGAGGGACAAAGGACTAAGAGGCAAAAAGACTTTAGATCAAAATACTCCACTATTGATCATTGTGCGACCAATAGGTACTTGATTGAAAAAAAGGGGCATATAAGGTGGTGAAGTTTTTTATCTTCATGGACCTTAAAAAAAAATTTCACATTATTCCTCAAGACAAACATTGGAATAGGATGAAGGAACTCAAAGTATAGGATGAGTTTAGAGCAACAATTAATGAGCTTTGTGAACAAGTGGGTTAAAATTAGAACGAGTAATGGAATGAGTACTTTGATAGTGGCATTGGTGTCAAACAAGGTTGTCTACTCTCCCCAACATGGTTTGGCTTATACATTGAAAAAGTTAGAAGAATGTTGATGTGGTGGAAAATAGGATTTATCCCAAATGTAAGCAAATGAGAAGGATCACTTATTTTTCCAAGCCTAATATCACTTCAATTATGTAAAATAAGATGCTAATTGTTAACTATCCAAATTTGCACCCCTGCCAAGTTGTGGAAACTCAGCAAATTCAGAGCAACATGGGACTACTTTCAGGCTATGGGTATCCTATTGTGAAAGTAAACCTCCAGATTATGGGCTATCTCTCCTTTCGGTGTCACCTAAACTATTTCTTATTAGGAAAAGGGGGAGAAAGAAACATAAAAAGAAAACTAAACCCCTATGGCGATGCACCCAAATGTTATTTCTTAGACCTATACTGCTATTTTAACACACAATTTCAACAAAAACACAGCTTAACTTAACACAACTCAGATATTTTAACATATTAATGCATAAGTGTTTTGCAAGGAGGCTTGGTTCTCTTAACACTTTTGAAGGAAAGGAATTCTTTCACAACTAAAATAGCTATTTGACCCACCACACAACTTACAACCTGCAAAAATATATGTTTATTCTACCTAAAGGTGCTAAAATGAGACAAAAATTGAAGGAGATATCAAAACTCACAAGAACATTCATCAATCACCACACTACACACAATGAAGTAGCTTCTAATAAGGTAAAACACTGAATTTCATTAATGAAAATGGTGTTACATACTACTGTACATGTCTGATATAGAGTCACAATGTTGTCTCCTTCCTGAAAAAGCTCCAAGATAAGCTATAATGCCTGTAGAAAGAAAGAAAGAACTCCTTAAAACTTTAGTTTGAAGATACTTAAGCAATTTTGAAACCATTGCCCCACACATGTCCATCTAGAGCCTTATGGTCGGATGCAACATAAAGACCAAAAAAGAAGCTTCCAAAACTCCTCCAAGATGCCTCCAAAGTGAATAAAAGTCAAGCTCTAACTCAACCATACCAAAAGCATGACAAAAATGCCTCCAAAATAGTCTCATTCCCTCCAAAACAGTCAAAGATGACCCACACACTTTCCACGTGTTGGTCAACCACCTTCAAACCTGTCTCCAACTGCTTTGACTAATGTTTTTTGTGTTTGCAAAGCACAAGATTCAACAACACCTCATGACTTAAACATATCAACACATGCCTTTTCAATTTTGCATTTAAAAAACAACATTGAATTAAATGGCTTATAATTACACCATTTAACTAAATGTTTTACAGTTGATAGTAAATGCAAAAAAGAAAAGAGCTCAAACATATCTCCTTTGACCATTCTTGAAGGCACCTACATTATTTTGCAATAAATAAAACATTTAAAGTGATTTATAAATCATCACTTTAATAAATATTTTTTTACATTTGAAATTTGCTTTACATTGCAAAAATAAAGGCCATGATTCGGCCAACATATGGAAATCAAAATGCAAAATATCTAAAACCAAAGGTAAAAATATCTTTCATCCATCGACATTAGGGAAGCAAACCCTAATCAAACAAAACCAAAGGTAAAAGCTAAAATACATTTCATTTTCACACCTTTTTGGAACATTCCACTCGTGGCCTAGGGTTTGAGTAGGGCTTTCATGGAGGTTTCAAGGAAAATTCATGGAAAATGTAGGCTTTTCTTTGCAAGAAACTGTTTGAATCCACGCGTGGTATGACTCTATTTCGCTCAAAATACCATTTTTCTATAAATATAAGCTCAATTTGAGCTTTGTTGTTGAAGTATGATGAATATTTTGTTACATGCATTTCTTTATGACTCTAATGCATTTATATTACTTCTCCTATGATATTCATGCATTTTCTATGAGAAAAGACAATGGCATTTCTTGTGTAGAATGTCGCGACTTTGTGTTTCTTTAGAAACTATAAAAAAACACTTACCCTCATGGCCATAGCCTCAATCATGCTCTTCATTTTCCCAAAATGAATATACTTTCATTCTTGTTGTTTTCATTTCTCTAGAAATGATGGTAAATATTTTGTATTGGGCTCAGCTTGTTGTGGATTTCTAAGTTTTCATTTTTCAAAATGCATTCTGCATTCGGCCATTAAGAAGATAACCAGGCTGTAGCTTCATTCAGATGGTAAAAACTTTTGTTTTTCTTGAGATAAGCACCTTTGCTAAGAGTCTTTCCTTTTTAGCTTTGAAACAAATCTTGCTCCTCTATATTTTGAGATTTCTAGAGCAAAACCCCAAGTGGGTTTTTGTATTTTGTGAAGAGATATGACTCTCTCAATCCGTAGGATTCATTTACTACATTTTTGGGTTCTCAGACTTATTTTGTGTCATGTGGACCAATCTAAATGTACTTTTTTTGGAGAACTTATGTGAAAAATTGCATCCAAGCTCCCATTCTTCATGATATCATAAACTAAAATGCTAACATGAGGCATACTGTAGTAGCCACAAAGTGTCACTACATTCTGGTGATTTATGTCACCCATTGCATCAAGCTCACTTTCAAAACCCCGCTCTTGATCAATGCTACCTCTACTAAGCCTTTTATGGAAAAGGTTGTATGTTCATTTATGACCAATTTGTAGGTTGTAACAAAGCCACCAATACCAATGATATCCTTATTGGTCAAATTCAATATCTTCTTCACCAAGGTTTCACATGTAAAGGAGTCCTTTCCTAATGTTTTGAACAGAGCCATTTTACTACCTACCATGTTGTCTTCACAAACACGTTGGTTTCAAGACCATCTCCAATAAAGAAGAAAAGAAACAATATTTTTTTAAGTGACATGCCAAGACACATATGGTGATATATAACCACAAATCACTTTTAGTCATGTTTGTTGTGTGAAAAATCCAAAACCATGAGCTTCCAATATGATCAAGTGATTGAATTGTCAAACCATAGTCCCATGGAAAGAAAGTTTGGAAGATTGCATAATTTTGTAGAACACCTACCATTTAACATGGGCATTTTGATGCTTATTGAAGTCACAATCCCTCTATCATTTGAATCTTTGTCTTCTTAGCTATCTATAGTTTTTACTTCATGTTTGTTGTCTCTAAACTTTGCATATGGTATGACTATCATATGCACATTTACCATTTTTTTTTGACAAGTTCATCTTGTGGTTGTCATAAAATGTCGCCTCTATACTATTGTTTGGTGTTTTGAAAATGACATTCTACTAGTGTATCAGACTGCTCCCCTCATTACTATCCTTCATTACCATTTTTAGACTCTTGTAGTGTTGTCTTAGACCTGTCAAATGAATGTATATTATTACCACTTATCCCCTTGTTATTCACTTGTTAGGACTTAATAAGGGTCGTCCAAAGAGAATAATCATGACAGTGGCAACAACCATTTATATTATTCATCTCATTGTCTGTTGCTCTCTACAGTCCATTTTCATGGCTATAGTTGTGTTGTCACCCATTGTAGATTTATCTTTCAAATTCATAGATAAAATGAAGATAAACTTGTAGCTCACTATCCCTGTACTTCATTAAAATCTTCATGCTCATAGTCTGTATCTGTGCATGTTCATGAATGTTGGGCATGATTTTCATAAAAATGGTGTTACTTCCCTTTAATCTAATACGGTCCCTTCTTTCACATTTGATGGTGTTATCTTAACTTTAAAAGCTCCACCCTCACTCTTGCTACCTGATAACATGGTGACTGTTATTACAGCTTCCCCCAAATGACTATATAATGATCCTTCCACATCTATTTTGGCACATTTTTTTGACTATCATGTTGATTGACAATGCATTAATTATCTCATTGTATCTTACTAGCAGCACTATTTTGAGCTCTTAGAAACATTGCTCTGAACATCCCAATTGATCACTTTTAATACTCTCTTAAAGATCACTGCTTTTACAAATTCTACCACTCTATTTTTTTCATTCTTTCCCTTTGATGCATGAATGATGACGATTATTCCTCTTGGTCTCCAACAAATCACTTGACAATGATGAATGTTGTAATCTCTTAGATCTGTCTTACATGAGCTTCAGGCTGTCCCTATTTACTCCTATAGAATTCTATGATGATCCCTCTTTATAAGTTGTTTGATGATTATCTTTTCAATGCAATGCTATTGTTTATTGATGAATGCATAATTGAACTTGATGCATCTTTTTCACCATTATCATAGAACTCGTCTATTTCTTGGGAAGAGACAAATTGTTTTCCTACTCTTTTAAATGTAATGATTGCCCCTTAAAAATGATGAAAATGAAATACAACTCACATCATTATTTAAATGGAATTTGGATTCACTTAAGAAGATTGAAAGACACATTCAGCAGAGTAAGGGTTCCAAGCAGCCTATTGTTTGATTCATTGTGAAAGATGAAAAGTAACCGTTTCTTGATAATTCACACAATTGTGTTGCATCTTTTAAATCTAATAATGAAATTTGATCAACTGGAATGATTCCATATTGATTTAATGCATCAAGAATAGATTTATCATTGATTTGATCAAGTTGCTCAATTTCATATCCCTCCTAAAGCACAAGAGGGCAGCATGTTGAGCTCAACCCTCTTGGGAGCCACATTTTACTCCACATGCTATAATTAGATGAATCAAAATAGTAAAAAATATTTTTCCTATATCTACACAAGGAGCAAACATGTTAGATAAACAAAGCCTATGATAGGTGTGTTTGATTACTCTTTTTGTTTTCCTAGACACCTATGGTATGCTGTTTATTTTAATGCTTTTGGATATCAAATTATATGTTTATGGATGTTTTTCACATATTCGATTAGTGACCTTTCATTCTCTAACAACACTCTTTTTGTAGATGCAGGGAACCTAGGAGCAACAAGGAGAGCATCAAATAGAAACAGGACAAGCGGGGAAGACTGAAGGCAATGTAGGACAAGGCAAATGGGATTCGTCATTTCAGGCAATGACGAGTCCTCTTCATTTTATGTGCATTTCTTTTTTTATCTATAAGTGTATAGTATTTTCTTTATAAGCATTAGAATAGTCATTCCCTCGGCTTGTGAGGGACATTATACACTTGTGATCATTAATAAAGATTATATTTGCAATAAAATGTTGACTCTCTTTCTTATTGTATGCAATTGCTCAACTATAATTGTGTGTGTGAAATGTGCAAAGTTAGTATCAACACAAACCTTAATGAAACAAATTATATTAAAGATTCAAAGAAAAGAAGCTATTCTAATTTGCAACAAACTAAATCTTTCAAGAACGTCTCATTGTCCTCTATTCTTAATGATTCTTTTAACCCTTTGGCCCTCATATTTCTATGTGCACAAAGGCTATTAGAATGACACTTAAGAAACGAGATTAGTATTCAACATGCAAGCCAACTATGCTCCTACATGCAACTATACGATGGAAAGGATAATGAATGCTATGATGAAAGGATGATGGTGATTATGATGAATGGACAAATGGTGGTGGATACTATGGTAGTGAACTAGAATGATCTATATATGATTCTACATATGCTCAAATGCAAACTAAAAATGAACTAATCTAATATGCAACTATGATGCAAGATGAGACATAAAATGCAACTATGAAGCAAGATTTAAAGCTAAGATGTAAATGAAAAGCAAAACATAAAGTTAGATGTAACTATAAGACTCCAAAATGCTCCAAAGCTCCAATGATAAACCTGCATAATAACTCTATTCAAAATGTGGATGCCAAATACAAGGCCCAGGTGTTGTATTTATAGCATTTTCCAAGCATATAGTGAGGTGGCAATAATCAACGGTCCAAATTCGAATAAGAAAAATGGATGGTGAAGATGAAGAGAATCAGGATGTTGTCCCCTTGACCAAAGACAACATGCCATTTGAATGGGAGAATCTCTTCACCAATGGGAAACATGCCATTTGGATGGAAGATTCAAGTGTGAGAAGAGAAGACCATGTGCTTCCAAAATTGGTGGAAGTTTAGGAGGAATAAGTCATGTGCTCCAAATTTGGTGGAAGTGTGGGAGGAATAAGTCATGTGCTCCAAAATTGGTGGAAGTGTGGGAGGAAATGAGCCATGTGCTTTTTGAAATGAGTTGAAGATAATTCTAATTAAAAATTAGAGTTATTTATTTTCATATGACCTTGGTGAGGTGGCACAAAAAGTTGTAGAAATGTGTTCTAATTCCTAATTGGATTTAGTGAAGATTGATTAAATAAAACAAGTTTAGGGAAGCTTGTTTATTTAATTAGTTTAGAAGAATATGTTTTTAGATTTGGAGGATTAGAGAAGGGTGAACAATATAAATAAATTGAGAATTTATTTATACGTAGTTGGAATATTAATCAAATAGCTAGTATTTAATTAATTAAAGGTGATGATCATTTTTAGGTGTATACAGTAATAATGCAATCTTTTAAAAATCTCTTTTATGCACATGGATGAAGTTTAGTAGAAAGTGATATGTATCTTCTAATGTTAAAATGCAAACACAATCATAAGTTACTTCATTTAGCCGGAAGAAAAATTAGGTAACACTAATAACAATTAGAAATCAACCCTAACTTTTATAGAAACTATGAGGAATGTTTTGAGAGCATAAAAAGTTGTGTACCTGTCCATAAAGTTGTTTTTGAGCTATGGAGGACTCATTCGCCTTCGGGGACAAATGGATAAATAATATAGATAATATAGAATGATAAATGGATGAATAAATGGGACATGGCTATACAAGAATACCCAAAATAAGTGAGGAAATTAAAAAGAATGCAAAAGAAAATTTCAACTATGATGTGGACAAAGAAAATTGGTTAGAAGAAGGCCTATTATATTAAAAAATTTAACCTAACATTGGATCATCATGAAACAATTGACAAAGGAGCTAAAATAAGTGCAAAGAAAAAATATTGATAGCCTAGTTAAGGACTAGCTCGCATAATCTTAGGTGTGAAACTAATATAAGGTCAATGCCTAAGGAGCAGTGGGAAATGTGAACATGTCTATTTTATAACAAGGGTGGTAGAGAAAAAATGACACTATATTTATGGAGTGCTAAATCTATAGTGACATATGTGTCAATTACAAAGACACACTAAGAGTAGAAATCTAAATGGTAATTCCCTAATATTAAGCCCAAGACATTAATGGTTAAAAATAGGATGAATATTTTTTACTAATATAAATGTGAATTAACTAGTCACAAAAGCACTATGTCATACATAAGGTGTCATAAAACCAAGCAATGATAGACTTGATACACACACCAATGCAAAATACAAGTTGAAACAAGTGGAAGACTTTTAAAAATACCACAAGACAAACATCATGGTCAACACTAGAAAAGAGATAAGGATGAGATTTAGGGTTTCCAAGACCACTTATGAACCCCTATAACTTTCCTTCCAAGCCACTCCCATGACATCTCATAGCATGAAAAACATAGATCCAAAATTACCAAAAGTTTAAGCTTTAGAAATTAATTTGCACAAGCTCATACTTCTCACTTGACCATACAAATCAACCTTGCAACTTGTTACTTCGATTTTGGTCATCGCCCTTAAAAATCTCTACCCCTACTCTAAATTTTTCTAAGTATAAGTCCTAGAAATTTTTGGTTGAGTTTTTCTAACCTTGGCAGGCGTCGCTCAGGTTATCTTAACTCTTTCTTATACTGCTTCCCTTTTAAACTTATTTATTATCTTGTGTGGTTGGTAGGTTGGTAAGTTTTTATAACTTTTCAAAGTACTGAAGGGTGTTGTAAATTCTTGAGCCTTAGAGTTCTAAGTGTTGGTGGTCTGTACTAAATGTTTTATAACTCTTTCAAAGGTCCGCTAGCGAGGGAAAAATGAAGGATTTTACAAAGCTGGCAGGAATTAAGATAAGTTCAAATTTAACCATTGGTGGTTCCTACCAGGGTTTTGTGAACTCCTTATTTCATCGAATCAAAGAGCACAATTCTCAAATGGGCCAAGGTAGTAAAATTGAAAGTTTCTCTAAATTTGGTGGTTTCCATAGAACTTTTCAAAACTATCAAAATGGGCACTAATACTGCAAAACTACTAGTGTAAAAATACAGGGTGCTCATATGTAGGGAAATCAACACAAAGTAAATATCATTATCAGATACAGATTGAAGCATATAGATATTCAGAAAGAAAGAAAACCCAAGTACCAAAAAGCTTATATTATATTATAAGGTATAACCGGTGTTTACAAAATTTTGATAATGCATATTACAAAATTGGGGTTTCCAAAATAGCATTGTCAAGTACATAAGACAAACATCAACACACGGATTCCCTCCACCACCTCTTGGAGACACTTGATTTGGGATAGTGATAGTAGGTTTTAGTGAGATTGCAGGAATTGAGTAAATAGTCCCATGTTATTTTGCACTAGCCTTGTACAAAGGAGAGTTATTGCTTCTTCAGTAGCCTCATGTTGGGTCGTAGTCGCAATGCAAACAACATCTCCCAAGAGTTCAATCTTGGGGAAGTTATTGAGCCCTCTAATGGAAACATTCACTCTGTGCAAGTATTATAGCCAAACTAGATGCTTTGCTACCCTCATTCTCCAGTTGTGTCGCCCAGAAGTAAAAACCACATTGTAAATGAAATGCTCCAAGAGTTTGTGGTTATGCACATGAACTTGGTTCAAGAATCTCTCTCCTAGGATATCATGAATTACTTCTTCCTCTACTTTGCGTTGAATGGTAAATGCATCCCTTAGTTGATCTGACAACAGTCTGAAGAAAGGGATACACTTGAATTCTTCAATCATAATGAAGTCATTTGTTGAAACACCATCGTAATGAAATCAGGAAAAAGAGCTAAAAATCTAATAAAATCAATATCATATGAAGAATATTATTTTTGTACACAAATATACTAAAGAAGCTTGCAAATATTCTTAGGAAA
This sequence comes from Sequoia sempervirens, assembly GCA_007258455.2. Taxonomy (NCBI): domain Eukaryota; kingdom Viridiplantae; phylum Streptophyta; class Pinopsida; order Cupressales; family Cupressaceae; genus Sequoia; species Sequoia sempervirens. The sequence continues at coordinate 219,451 of VDFB02337302.1, forward strand.
ATGTGTGTTTTCTACCTTGCATAATGTTATAATGTAATATTTTACTATTATGTGGTGCACCTAGGGGATCTAGGGATATGTGCATCACATGGGTCTAGCATTCTTGGGGCCACTTTATGTGTTGTATGTAGCATTGTGATTAAATATTTAATGTAGGGTTGCACATGGGAATTGTAATGGAGAAAATTTGCACCCCTTGCAAATTCCCCATTTACACCCCTTACCTTAGAAAAATCAAACCTAAAGATGCTATTTCACCTCATCCATCCGCTTTCCACCCACTTGGCAACTGTTTGTAGTGTTGGTGGGGGAATTTTTGTCAGGGATGCTAGCGTGCGTGCAGACATCTGTGTGGCTCATTGTTGTCCTGATAGGATTCAAGCCTCTCGAATCTGCAAAGGCATTACACTTCTCCATTGGCAATGAAGTGTAATTCCCCCATGCCATTGATCGACCTTCAACGACTCTTTTGGGCTTGTATTCAACTTCAAAAGACTATCTTCTTCATGCAATTCATCTTCTTCACACTTCTTCAATCACACTTCATAATTCTACACACTTCTTCATACTTCTTGAGCATTTCACAACACTTTCCACCATTGTTGAAACTCCAAGTCGACACTCTGTTGGTTTTTCTCCTCTCATTGTTGTGGGGTGATCCCACAATAGTGGTTTACAATTTTTGGCCAAATTGGACACTGACTTTTTTTTAACTAAATCTTCACATTCGAGCACCTATAGCGGTTAAACCGTGAGGAATTTGAAGATGATGCAAACTAGAGTCTTCTCACATTTTGTCTGTAGATTCTAAAAATATTTTTTTTCAAAATTTTTGGAATCAGATTGCACTTATTTTTCCATCTCCCACGAAAATTGGTTTTTTTCAAAAAATAGCATTTTTAAAAAGTGACGCACACCGTATAACACATAACTTTTTTTCCTTGAAAGATAAAATTCTAATTCTTTCGAATTTAGATTTGTAACTCCGATATCGAGTGCTTCCACTTGGTTAGATAGTTTTTTATTGAATATTTTTTCTTTAATCAAGTTTCAAAGTCAAATAAATTACAATTCAGACATAACACGACTGTATAACGTATAACTTTTACTGTATGTATCGAAATTCTTTTTTTGTTGGATCAAGGACTCAATATCTGGTGCACTCATATTTTTAAATTTTTTTTTTTGATAATCTTCTATTTTTCCACATGTGCAGAACAAAGAGTTTTGTTTTTGGTGAAAAACCTATATTTAATAAAAGTTAAAAAACAAATAGATAATATAATCAAAACATATTAAAATTATATTCGTTGTATAGCTCGTTTTGAGGGAAACCTGATACCAGTTGGGTTTTTGAGATCTCCTCCATTTTCATTCTCAAATCGAGCTTCAAAGTGCAAAATTCTGAGCAATTTTGGTGCCTGAGAGGATGTGGGTGAAAATAAGTGGGTTCGGTTGAACAAAAAAATATTTTTTGGTCGAATGTGGGTTCGACCGAACCACTGTTCAACTGAACCCATTTAACATACAAAAAAAAATTGATTTGAATGGGGTTCGGTCGAACATTCAAAACATGTTCAGTCAAACCCCCTCTATTAAAAATTAATTTTTAATATTAATATAAATATAAATGATATTTTTTTAAAATTATGACTTGAGAGAGAGATATGGAGGGAGTGGGAGAGAAAGGGAGAGTGGGG